>BQMB01000102.1:7500-204777 GCA_027943415.1 Closterium sp. NIES-67 | reverse complement strand
GCGGCCCGCACAGCTTGCGGTCTACCAGCGCTCCGGTGCTGTCACCTGTCAGTACCAGCTTCAGACCGGGCCCCTTCGCGGCACTCTGTGCCGCCGTCCGCACCCGACTGCCCGATGTTCCACCGCCTAGACGATCTGTTTCGTCGTCGCTTTGGCCCGGCCCCGGACCACCCCGATTGGCTCAGCCTGCTCCGCCAGGGCGTGCCGATCTTTGAGTTAGACATGGATCAGATAGGTGCTGCTTTGCATGCCTTGTATTCTGACGCTTCTAGTGTTGCTGGATCTTATTACCCTGTGTTCTCTAGTTTAGGTGTTGCACCGTTGTGTAGCCTAGCCTCCCCTGCTGCGTCAGGCGTAGGACTGCCTAGTTTGTCTAGCCTCGTCTCTGCACCGGCTCCGTTCCCTGCCCCGCCACTACGGCGCTGTCCTTCACTCTTAACTCCGGTGCTTCTGCCTGCTTCTTCCGCGACCGTTCCGCGCTCACGCCGCTTGCTACGCCAGCTGTCGTCTCTCTCGCTAACCCCTCTGCGGGTCCTGTCGTCGCTCGCAGTTCTACGTCCCTTCCCTGTCCAGCAGTTCCCTCGGGCTCCCTTACAGGCCTCCACGTTCCCTCATTCTCGAGGAACCTGGTTGGTGTCGGCTGTCTCCAGGACCTCTGCGTCACCACCACGTTCCCCGGGCACGAGCGGTTCGCAGTCTGTTCTGAGGCTGTCTCAGGTTCCCCCCTTGCGACGTTTCCCCCGGGACCCGGTGTCCGGTCTGTTTACCCTAGACACTGCTTCCCCTCCGGTTGGTGCGTCCTCCCAGGTTGCTGCAGCTTGCTCGTGTCGTTCCCTCACTCACCCGTCCCTTCTCTGGCACCACCGCTTAGGTCACCCTGCTCTCCCTTGTCTGCGTCACATGTCCCAGCACGGCCTTGTCTTAGGTCTCCCTGCGTCGCTCCCCGCCCTTCCTCCCTCGATTGCGCCACCGTGCACGCCTTGCGTCGAGGGCCGGCTCTGCCGGGCCCCACACTCCTCCTCGCTGCGCCCGGCTACTGCCCCCCTTCAGACCCTGCACCTGGACGTTTGGGGCCCTGCCCCCGTCCCCGGCCCGCGCGGTGAGCGTACTTCCTTGTGCTCGTCGACGCCTCACACACGCTACACCCACGGTGTTTCCCCTGGAGCGGAAGGCCGACGTGCCCGACGTTCTTCTTCCGTGGGTTGTGGCTGCGCGTCTCCACCGCGGTCTCCCCGTGTTGTGTCTCACTCCGACCGTGGTGGCGAGTTCGCCTCTGTCGGCTTGGACAGTTCTGTCGTGCGGAGGGCATCACCCAGTCGTACACCTTGCCGGACTCGCCACAGCAGAATGGGGTTTGCTGAGCGCCGCATCGGCTTGGTCATGGAGGTCGTCCGTACCTCCATGATCCATGCCGATGCCCCCCATTTTCTGTGGCCGTTCGCTGTTCGCTACGCTGCTCACCAGCTTAACCTGTGGCCACGCTCCCAGCGGCCGCAGGTTTCGCCGACCCTCCTTTGGACCGGGTCCCCTGGTGACGCGTCTGCGTTCCACGTCTGGGGCTGCCTTGCTCACGTTCGTGCCTCTGGCACGGACAAGCTCACTGCCCGCACTGTCCCCTGTGTCTTCCTCGGTTTCGCCCTGGACTCGTCTGACTGGCTTTTCTATCACCCGCCGTCTCACCGCTTCCTTCACTCTCGTGACGTTACCTTTGACGAGTCGGTCTATTTCTACCGCCGCTTCCCTTACCGAGGTCTCCCAGTTGCCCCCCCCCCTGTTCCTTGCTCCCTCTCCCCCGGTAGCCCCTGCCCCTCTCCCGCCTCGTCCTGCCCCGTCTGGTGTCTCTCACGTCACTCCCCTCCTGTCGGTTGTCCCCGTTGAGGAGTCTGCTGACTCTGGTGGTACCCCCAGTCTGTCCTTGCCGCGTCCCCTTCCCCGGTGCCTCCGCCCCCCACGTCGCAGTCGCCGACCCCGCTGCAAGCGCGCCCCTGTCGCCGCCGCAGCCGTCGCCGATGTTGCCCCACCGCAACCGTCGCCGCCGCGTCGTCGCCGCTACTGCCGCTGCCGCTCTTGGCCCCTGGGGTGCTGGTGTGGAGGAGGGTGTACGGTCCTGCGGCGTCTGGGGTGCCGCTGGTGTTGGAGGGGGATCTCGCATCTGGGGGTGTTGGTTCTGGGGGTGCTGCTGTTGAGTGTTGTGCCGTCGGTCGTTCTGCCTCTCCTGGTCCGAGGGTTCCGACCCAGCCGTCGTCGCCGCCGCAGCAGCCGTCGCCGCCGGTCTCCGCTCTTCGCCTGCTCGGCCTTCCCTCCCCGGACCATGCAACGGTGTCTCCCCCACCGCCTCTTGACCTTCCTGTCTACGGTCTTGTGTTCCCGCCGCCAGACTCGTATCCGGCCCGTCTTCCTCCTCGTTCCCCTCCTGTGTCTCCTACGCTGTCCCCTGACCGTACACCTCCGTCTCACATTTGGGCTCGCCGTCCCTCCCGTGCTCGTCCCGTCTCTCCTGTCCTGAACTCCCACCCTATGTTGCTCCGTTCCCACTCGTCTCGTCCTCCCCACCTCCCGTCCCCTCCTCCCTCGTCCCTTGTTGTTGCACCTCCTCCTTTCTCTGACTACCTCCGTGCTGCTCGTCCCCTTGTCCCTCAGGTTCTTGCTTCGCTTGTTACCGACCCTTCTGTTCCTGTCTTGCGCCTTGACGCGCTTGTCGCTGCTGTCGCTGACTTCGCCTCTACCCGCCGCCTTGACTACGCTACCGCTCTGGTCTCTGACCCTGCCCGTCCTCCGTCCGTCGGGGGTGCTCCTGCCCTTGGCAGTGACGTCCTAGAGGACAGGCAGTACGAGCTTGCTTTCCTTTCCGAGGCTGCTCCCCATCTCTGCTCCATGCTGTTAGTCCCTGAGGGTGACCCAGACGCCTTCGACATCCCGACCCCTCGCACCTACGCTGAGGCCACCTCGGGACCTTGGGCCTCTCAGTGGATAGCTGCCATGAAGTAGAAGATGGCATCTTGGAGGTCCACCGGCACCTACGTCGACGCAGTTCCCCCGCCTGGGGTGAACGTAGTCGATGGTCGGTGGCTCTTCAAGGTGAAGCGCCCCCGTGGAGAGCCGCCTGTCTTCAAGGCGCGCTACGTGGCCAGAGGTTTCAGTCCGCGCGAGGGCGTTGACTTCTTCCAGACCTTCGCCCCGACACCAAAGATGACCACTCTTCGGGCGCTGCTACACGTAGCAGCACAGCGCGACTACGAGCTTCACTTCCTCGACTTCTCTACTGCCTTTCTTCAGGGCAGCCTACACGAGCAGGTCTACCTGCACCGACCACAGGGCTTCACTGGTACCTTCCCTCCTGGGACCCAGTGGCTTCTCAGGCGCCCGTTCTACGGCCTGCATCAGGCTCCCCGCGAGTGGCACGACACGCTACGTGCCACGTTAGCAGACCTGCAGTTCTTTCGTCCTCTTGCTGACCCTCACTGTTTGTGCGTTCCGGCCAGACTTCGTTCTACATCCTTGTCTACATAGACGACCTGGTCTTCGCTACTCCTGACAGGGACGCACTGGCCTCTGTGAAGACTGGGCTGCTGAAGAGATTCTCCTGCACTGATCTTGGAGAGCTGCGTCGCTATCTTGGCCTGCAGATCTCTAGGGACAGAGCAGCACGCACCATCACTCTCACCCAGTCACACTTGGTTCGTCAGGTCCTTCAGAGGTTCGGTCTTCAGTTCTCCTCTGCCCGGCCCACACCTCTGCCTGTAGACCACGGGCTCTCCGCTCCTGTTCCTGCGGAGCCAGTAGAGCCCAGCGGCCCCTACGCAGAGCTGGTGGGTGGGTTGCCTCATGTACCTGATGACCTGCACTCGCCCAGATCTCGCATACCCTCTCCAGCATCCTGGCTCGCTTTGTAGCCACTGGCAGACACCGACCACAGCACTGGTCGGCCGCTAAGAGGGTTTTGCGATATCTAGCTAGTACATCAGGCATGGGGTTAGTGTTAGGAGGACGCAGGCCAGTGGTCCTCACTGGGCACACAGATGCTTCTTGGGCAGACGACTCTGAGACGCTCATGTCGTCGCAGGGCTACTTTTAGCCTTGGTTCGGTGCTATCTCTTGGAGATCCACTCGCTCGTCGTCTGTTGCTCAGTCGAGCTGTGAGGCTGAGATCTACGCTGGTGCCATGGCGGCACAGGAGCTCCGCTGGCTGACCTTCTTGCTCACAGACTTAGGGGAGCGGCTTAGCTCTACCCCAGTCCTATACGCTGACAACAAGGCCTTGATACTCCTGTGTCAGGAGCCTCGACTTGAGGGCAGAGCGTAGCACATCCAGCTGCGGTATTTCCTTCTGCGCGAGTTACAGCAGCGCCGCCAGGCCCGCGTAGTTCACTTGGCCTCTGGTGCTAACACAACTGATATCTTTACGAAGGCGCTTGCACCTAAAGATCATCAGCGGCACTGTGTACAGCTTGGTCTAGTTCCTGTAGCCTCTCATTTGCTAGGACCTTGACTTTGTGCTGTCCTATAGATATCTATATATGTACTCAGACTGGACTTGTGTCCTCTCCCAGTGGCTGGACTAGTAGTGCCGCCCTGGTCTTGTTCTTGTTTTGCCTGTACTCCTTTTGACTGGTCTTTAGACCCTTATCTCAGTGGCTGGACTAGTAGTGGCGCCCTGAGCTGCTTGTTCAGGATTTTCCCCTATGCAGTCTAGGGGGTGTGTCAAATATATGTATAAGTCATATTTGTATAGACTGTATAGGGTCACCTCTTAGAAGGTACAACACTCTTAGGTATATACCCTTGTTCTCTGTCTCTTTCAAACACTTGTTCAGTTTTTCTTCTCGACAGAAAGTACCTGTTCGGCTAATTGCGCGCTATGTGACCTTTTCGTCATACTATAGGGTCGCGACTGTTCGCGTGACTGAGACGACTCGTTACGCCTAATCGCGTAACTGAAGCGGTATGATGACGTCATCCCGAGACGTGCGATGCTTTGCTGACATCAGCACTCGGGCATGGTTACTTACTGAGAAACTGGATACTGCTAACTACACCAAAAACGGAACTTGCAGGAATGCATAACTTCATTTATCACAACAACTTCTACGTATCATTATATGTATAAGTTGACATCTCCACCTTCCTAGCGTTCTTAGTTTTCACAGTACTCTCTATGGCATGGCCCTATGTATTCTATTAAACATACACACATATGTTTGACACTATGGGTGCACTGACCATCTATTAACAAGCCATTTTAACTCAATGGTTAGTGGCCGAGTTCTGACCAGGAATGACTCAATAGTTTCACGTGCCTAGATTGGTAGGGCGAGTGTGCTAGATTGGGTAGGTGCAAACAAAGCGCTGTACAAGAATTTTGGGGGAGGTTGATCACGGTTTGGCGTGCTCCACGGTTGCTGTTTGAACACGGTCTTTCAGACACGCATGCTGTCAAACATGTCTATGTGTTATGTTTGTATAGACTGTATAGGGTAGCCTCTTAGAGGGTACAACACTTAGCTATATTGTGTGTACTCTCTCTGTATCACCAACACTTCAATTTTTGATATGTATCACGCGTAGGTAGGATCCCCCCCCCCCACCTACCGCTTCGCTCGCCCCCCAGCCCCGTCGCGCCCCCCCTAGGCCCCGTCGCGCCCCTCCTAGGGCCCGTCGCGCTCCTCCAGGCCCCCGTCGCGCCCCTCCTAGGCCCCGTCCGCCCCTCCTAGGCCCGTCGCGCCCTCCTGGCCCGTAGCGCCCCTCCTGGGCCCCGTCGCGCCCTCTGGGCCCCGTAGGTCGCCCGCGCCCTCTGGGCCGCAGCGCCCCTCTGCTCGTCGCGCCCCTCCGCCGTCGCGCCCTCCTGGGCCCGTAACGCCCCTCCCAGGCCCCGTCAGCGCCCCTCCTGGTCCCGTCGCGCCCCTCCCAGGCCCCCGTAGCGCCCCTCCTGGGCCCGTCGCGCTCCTCCCAGGCCCTGTCGCGCCCCTCCTGGGCCTCTGTCGCGCCCCTCCTGGGCCCGTAGCGCCACTCCTGGGGCCCCGTCGCGCCCTCCCAGGCCCTGTAGCGCCCCACCTGGGACCTGTCGCGCCCCTCCTGGGCCCCGTAGCGCCCCTCCTGGGCCCCGTCGCGCCCCTCCCAGACCCCGTCGCGCCCCTCCCAGGCCCGTCGCGCCCCTCCTGGGCCCCGTAGCGCCCCTCCTGGGCCCCCCTGTCGCGCCCCTCCTGGGCCCCTGCAGCGCCCCCTCCTGGGCCGCGTCGCCCCCGTCGCGCCCCGCCGCCGTGCCGTCGTCGCCCGCTGCCGGCCGCCCCGCGCCCGCCGTCGCACCGCCCGGCCCCGTCGCACGCCGCCCCGTCGCGCGGGCCCCGTCGCAGCCCGGCCCGGCCCGTCCGGCCCGCCCGTGCGCCCGGCCGCCCGTCGCACCCCGCCGGCCCGTCGCCCTGCCGGCCCCGTCGCCCGCCCGGCCCCGTCGCCGCTCGCCCGGCCCGTCGCACCAGCCCGGCCTGTCGCGCTCGCCCGGCCCCGGCCCCGTCGCGCCGGCCGCCCCGTCGCCCGCCCGGCCGTCGCTCGCCCGGCCCGTCGCCCCTGCCGGCCCCGTCGCCTGCCCCGGCCCCGTCTCCTCCCTGGTACGGTTCCCCCCCCCCCCCCAGCACCGCCCTGCATCCGTGCCGCCCGCACCGCACTGCACTCGCACTGTACCGCACTGCACCGCACTGCACCGCACTGCACCGCACTGCACCGCACTGTACCGCACAGTACCGCACTGCACCGCACTGCACCGCACTGTACCGCACAGTACCGCACTGCACCGCACTGTATCGCACTGCACCGCACTGCACCGCACTGCACCGCTCTGCACAGCACTGGACTGTTCCTGATGGCGGCGGAGCTTCGCTTCGACGCTGAAGGTCAGCCCCTAGAGTTCGAGGCGTGGCTTGCCGACCTCCGCCGCCAACTCACTGGCCAGCGGCAGGATGGTGAACCGCTTTCCGCACACCTTGACGGTACGCTCCCCTGCCCAGACCCTCCTGCTATTCTGCCCGCTGACCCCACACCCACTGAGCGTGAGTCTACTGCTGCCACTGCCCGTGCGCGCTCTGTCTGGCTTTCTCGCGATGCTGTCGCCCAGCTTGCCATTAGCAACGCCCTCCCCCCGTCCGAGCGTCCTCGCTTTAGGTCCCTCACTACTGCTCAGGCATACTTAGATGCTGTCATCAAGCGCTATTCCACCCCTCCGGCTGCCTCGGTGGGTTGCCTGATCCTCCCGCTGCTCTTTCCTGACCTTGCTTCGTTCCCCACTGTCTCTGACCTCGCTGCCCACCTGCGCTCGATAGAGGAGACCTGGCGCGCCGCCTGCACTGACGCACAGCTTAGAGCCCACCAGCCGCCCATTACCTCTACCCTCTACCTGCTTGCCACCCGCCTCCCTGACCGCCTTGCTGTCGCCCGCAACCGCTTCCTTAGTGTTCACCCCGCAGACCTCACCCTCACTGACTTTGTCGACACCCTGACTGTGATAGAGACCCGTCACCGCTCCATCGCCCAGGCGAGCGGTGTCGTGCCGGTCCCTATCTTTCAGGGTTGTGCCCCCGCTCAGTGTACCTTCTCCGACGGCTCTGCCGCAGTGGCTGAGACTGCTGCTGCAGCACAGGCCCGCTCTGGGAAGGGCCGCCGCCCCAAGGCTGGGCGCGGCGGAGGGGGCGGCGGGGGTGCGGGCGGGGGTAGTGGTGGGGTCGGGTCGCCTGGTGCTGGAGTGGACGAGGGGACCCTGCCCAGTCCAGCTGAGTCGCCGCCCCTGCAGTTGCAGCAGCCGCAGCAGCCGCCGCAGTCGCAGCCTTCGCAGCAGCCGCAGCAGCCATCGCAGACGCGGCAGACGAGTGTTCTCCCGCTAGGGTGGCCCGGCGCTGGCGGTGGACGGGCGCGTGGTGGTGTGCCGCGTGGTGGCTCTGCCGGCGGGCGTTGTCAGTACCAGATCCAGACCGGTCCTCGCCGCGGTTTCGTTTGCGGTAAGATCGGTCACTCCACTCCCCGCTGCTTTCGTCGCCTGGACGACCTCTTTCGTCAGCGCTTCGGCCCGTCGCCAGACCTCCCGGACTGGCACAGTTTGCTTAGTCGTCAGATTCAGATCTTTGATATGGACATGGATGCCATTGTTTCTGCTCTGCATGTGATGTATGCTGATGACTCTAGTGTGCTTCCGACTTATTACTCACTGTTGCCTAGTGTAGGTGTGCCTAGATTAGCCTCCTCTGCTGCGTCAGGCATAGGATCCCCTGCTTTGTGTAGTCTTGGTGCTTCCGCCGTCGTTCCGTCGCCAGACCCCTCGGCTTCGCTTTCCTTCACCTTGGACTCTGGCGCCTCTCGGTGTTTCTTCCGCGACTCCACCACCCTGACGCCGCTTCCTGTTCCTGCTGCCGTTTCTCTTGCTGACCCCTCCGGCGGTCCGGTAGTCGCCCGCAGTTCCACCACCCTTCCCTGTCCGGCGGTTCCTTCGGGCTCTCTTACAGGTCTGCATATCCCCTCGTTCTCCAGGAACCTAGTTGGTGTCGGCTGCCTCCAGGACCTTGGCGTCACCACTACGTTCCCTGGTCACGAGCGGTATGCTGTCTGTACCGAGGCCGCCACTGGTGCCCCCCTGTCCACGTTCCCCCGGGACCCGGTGTCCGGCCTGTTCACTCTGGACACCGTGACCCCCCCGGCTGGAGCGCCCCCTCAGGTGGCTGTGTCTACCCAGGTTGCTGCTGCCTGCTCCTGTCGCTCCCTCACTCACCCGACCCTCCTGTGGCACCACCGCCTAGGTCACCCTGCGCTCCCGCGTCTGCGTCACATGTCCCAGCACGGTCTTGTCCTTGGTCTCCCAGGTTCACTCCCCGCGTTTCCCTCCTCCCCAGCTCCACCTTGCACGCCTTGTGTCGAGGGTCGGCTTCGCCGTGCCCCTCACTCCTCCTCGTTCCCCTCTACCGCCGCGCCGCTGCAGACCCTGCACCTGGACGTCTGGGGCCCCGCCCCCGTCCCTGGGCCGCGTCGCGAGCGCTACTTCCTTGTGCTTGTCGACGACTTCACTCGTTACACCACAGTCTTTCCCCTGGAGCGCAAGGCCGACGTGCCTGGCGCCCTCATCCCCTTGCTTGTCTCTGCGCGTGTCCACCGCGGTCTCCCTGTCTTGCGTCTTCACTCAGACCGTGGTGGCGAGTTTGCCTCAGGTGTCCTTGGTCGCTTTTGTCGTGCGGAGGGCATCACCCAGACGTTCACCCTACCGGACTCCCCACAGCAGAATGGGGTCGCTGAGCGACGCATCGGCTTGGTCATGGAGGTCGCTCGCACCTCCATGGTCCATGCCGGTGCACCCCATTATCTGTGGCCGTTCGCTGTGCGCTACGCTTCTCACCAGCTTAACCTGTGGCCGCACCCTCAGCAGCCGCAGGTTTCGCCGACCCGTCTGTGGACTGGGTCTCCTGGTGACGCGTCTGCGTTCCACGTCTGGGGCTGCCTTGCTCACGTCCGTGCCTCCGGCACGGACAAGCTCACTGCCCGCACCCTTCCCTGCGTCTTCCTCGGTTTTCCCCTTGACGCGTCCGACTTGCACTTTTACCACCCGCCGTCTCACCGCTTCTTTCACTCTCGTGACGTCACCTTTGACGAGTCCGTCTCCTACTACCGCCGCTTCCCCCACCGTGGTCCCCTGGTTACCCCCCCCCTGTTCCTGGTCACCCCTTCCCCGGTAGTCCCTGCCCCTCCTCCTCCTCCTCCCCGTCCCGCCCCCTCTGGTGTCTCCCATGTCACCCCCCCTTCCGTCCGTGGACCCGGTTGAGGAGTCTTCTGACTCTGGTGGCCCTCCGGTGCAGTCCTCGCCGGCCGCCCCTCCCCAGGTGTCCCCTCCCCAGTCCCCTCCTCCGCCGTCCCTGCCGCCACTGCAGCCGTCGCCGTCGCCGCCGCCGCCGCAGTCGCAGCCCCCGTTCGCTGACTCTGGGGGTGCTCGTCCCGGTCGCCCTGAGGGTGGTCCCTCTGGGGGTGCGGGTGTGGAGAGTGCCGGTGGTAGCCGAGGAGCAGCTTGCGGTCCAGGTGTCGCCGTTGTGCCGCCGCAGCAGTAGTCCCCGCCGGTGTCCGCCCTTCGCCTGCTCGGCCTTCCGTCCCCCGACCCTGCGTCGGTTCCTCCCCGACCGTCTCCTCCTCTTCCTGTCTACGGCCCTGTTTTCCCTCCGCCGTACTCGTTCCCGGCTCGTCTCCCCCCTCGTTCCCCTCCTGTGTCCCCTCCCCTGTCTCCTGACCCGACTCCTCTGTCGCACGTCTGGTCTCACCGCCCCTCCCGTGCTCGTCCTGCCTCGCCTGTCCTGCGCTCCCACCCTATGTTGCTTCGTTCACACGCGTCTCGTCCTCCCCTTCTGCCGTCGCCTCCTCCGTCCTCCCTTGTTGTTGCGCCCCCCCCGCTGTCCGACTACCTTCGTGCCGCTCGTCCTCTCGTTCCTCGGGTCCTTGCCTCTCTCGTTACCGACCCGTCTGTTCCAGTCTCGTGCCTTGACGCTCTTGTCGCTGCTGTCGCTGACTTCGCCTCTACCCGCCGCCTTGACTACGCCACCGCTCTGGTCTCTGACCCTGCCTGTCCTCCGTCTGTCGGGGGTGCTCCTGCCCTTGGCAGTGACGTCCTGGAGGACCGCCAGTTCGAGCTTGCTTTCCTGTCTGAGGCTGCTCCCCATCTCTGTTCCATGCTGCTAGTCCCTGAGGGTGACCCAGACGCTTTCGACATCCCGACCCCTCGCACTTACGCTGAGGCGACTTCGGGACCCTGGGCCTCGCAGTGGATAGCTGCCATGGAGCAGGAGATGGCATCTTGGAGATCCACCGGCACCTTCGTCGACGCAGTTCCCCCACCTGGGGTGAACGTAGTCGATGGCCGCTGGCTCTTCAAGGTGAAGCGCCCTCCTGGAGAGCCGCCTGTCTTCAAGGCGCGCTATGTGGCTAGAGGCTTCAGTCAGCGCGAGGGGGTGGACTTCTTCCAGACTTTCGCTCCGACCCCGAAGATGACTACTCTTCGGGTTCTGTTACACCTAGCTGCTCAGCGTGACTACGAGCTTCACTCTCTCGACTTCTCCACTGCCTTCCTTCAGGGCAGCCTACACGAGCAGGTCTACCTGCGCCGCCCTCCGGGCTTTACTGGCACCTTCCCTCCTGGGACCCAGTGGCTCCTGCGGCGCCCCGTCTACGGCCTGCGCCAGGCTCCCCGTGAGTGGCACGACACTCTGCGTGCTACGCTTGCTGACCTGCAGTTCTTTCCGTCTTCTGCAGACCCTTCACTCTTCGTTCGTGCTGGCCAGACTCCGTTCTACATCCTCGTTTACGTCGACGACGTGGTCTTTGCCACAGCAGACAGGGACGCGCTGGCCTCCGTGAAGGCAGAGCTGCTGAAGAGACACACCTGCACTGACCTTGGAGAACTGCGCCGTTACCTTGGCTTGCAGATCTCCAGGGACAGAGCTGCGCGCACCATCACCCTGACTCAGTCACACTTGGTGCGCCAGGTCCTTCAGAGGTTCAGCCTTCAGTTCTCCTCTGCACAGCCCACCCCTCTGCCTGTAGACCACAGGCTCTCCGCTCCAGTGCCTGAGGAGTTGGTAGAGCCCAGCGGCCCCTACGCAGAGCTGGTGGGTTGCCTCATGTACCTGATGACTTGCACTCGCCCAGATCTCGCATACCCTCTCAGCATCCTGGCTCGCTTTGTGGCCACAGGCAGACACCGACCGCAGCACTGGTCTGCCGCTAAGAGGGTTCTGCGTTATCTTGCTAGTACATCGGGCATGGGGTTAGTGCTAGGAGGACGCAGGCCAGCGGTCCTTACTGGGCACACAGACGCTTCGTGGGCAGACGACGCTGAGACACTCCGGTCTACCCAGGGCTACTGCTTCAGCCTTGGCTCAGGTGCCGTCTCGTGGAGAGCTACTCGCTCCTCGTCTGTTGCACAGTCCAGCTGTGAGGCTGAGATCTACGCCGGTGCCATGGCGGCACAGGAGCTCCGCTGGCTGACCTTCTTGCTCACTGACTTAGGTGAGCGACCTAGCTCTGCCCCGGTCCTGTTCGCTGACAACAGGGCCATGATCCTCCTGTGTCAGGAGCCTCGACTCGAGGGCAGAGCGAAGCACATTCAGCTGCGGTACTTCCTCCTGCGTGAGCTACAGCAGCGACGTCAGGCTCGCGTAGTACACTTGGCCTCAGGTGCCAACACGGCTGATATCTTTACGAAGGCGCTTGCGCCTAAAGATCATCAGCGGCACTGTGTACAGCTTGGTCTAGTTCCTGTAGCCTCTCACTTGCTAGGACCTTGACTTTGTACTGTCCTTTATATGTATACTCAGACTGGACTTGTGTCCTCTCCCAGTGGCTGGACTAGTAGTGCCGCCCTGCTCTTTGCTTGCCTTGTCTGTACTCCTTCTGACTGGTCGCTCAGACCCTTGTCTCAGAGGTTGGACTAGTAGTGCCGCCCTGAGCTGTTTGTTTAGGACTTTCCCCTATGCAGTCTAGGGGGTGTGTCAAACATGTCTATTTGTTATGTTTGTATAGACTGTATAGGGTAGCCTCTTAGAGGGTACAACACTTAGCTATATTGTGTGTACTCTCCCTCTATCACCATCATTCAATTTTCTGTTACTGGGCCCCCCTGTCGCGCCTCTTAACCTGTCGCGCCCAGGGCTGATTTTATCAGACTATTTTAGTCTGATTGTCTGAAATTTCAGACCTATTTTTTTGCCGATCCTGATTTTTCAGACTTGTCAATTTCTGAATGCTGAACCCTTCAGAGTTATATGTTTTTGAATCCTGAGAATCTCAGGCTTGGCAGTTTGTGGATACTGAGTTTTCAGAGCACAGCACGTACGGACCCTGATCCAGACATACCTACCTGCCCTCACCCAGAAATTTTCGTCCATATCCCCAACGGCCAGAGTCAAGTCCTTTCACACACCCCGCCCCGCAACCTATAAAATCTGGCTAAGTCCTAGCAGCCATAGACAGCTCCCCCCAGCACAACCAGCAGCGCGTAAAAAAATCGACCAAGTTCCCAGCCACCAGAGTCAAGTCATCTCACACACCCAGCAACCTATAAATTTCAGCCAGCGACAGTTCCTTCGCACACCCAGCAACCCATAAAATTTGTTGGAGTCCTGCTCAGGAGGCACCCCTCTCACACCCCCACCTACCCACGAAAATCGGCTAAGTCTTCCATTTTTAGGGGACATTCTTTCCACAGCCCTTTTGCTTTTTTTTCTTCTTCTTCGTTTCGAAGTTCTCTCAGGGGCTGACACAAGTCCCTCGACAACCAATCACACACTTGCAAGGACAGCTTGTAGACAGACTTTCGATTCGACGTGCTTCAGGGCGTGTGTCTACGTGACATAAGGAACACTCTGACTCGTGTCAATTCGTAATTGACTGGCGAATCTGACGGGAAAAATCTTGAATGAAGCGAAGTTGCCCGACAACGTGTCGCGTAAGAACACGCCTTCACAATGTCGGCTTTGTGATACGTCACAAAAAGCTCGGCCTCGGCATTTGCAGAACGCGAGTGCTTCGGAATATTTGCGTTAACATCCCATGAATTTATGAAATTTATGGGGGAAATGAACCAGCCCGCACGAAGTTTTGCACGTCATCATACTTGCACACTCGGAAGTGGAGAACTTTGTGGGGGAACTTGAACTTGGGGGATTGAACATGTGTCGGGTTCCCACCCAGAGCCACATTAGATAAGGGGCCACGTGTGTGTGTACAGACTCCGTCAATCTACGTAATCATTTACGGCCCTTATTTTTCCGTCAACTTAGACGCGTCGACTCTGATTCGACATTTTGAACCCTGGGTATCTCAGACTAGTCAACTTTTGGATACTGAGATTTCAGAGTAGGCAAAATCTGGAAAATGGTCCTCCAGACTTGCGGATTTTTTTTGGGGGTAAAATCAGAGTGCATTTTTTTGAAAAGTCAGCCCTGGTCGCGCCCCTCCTGGGCCCCCGTCGTGCCCCCTAGCCTGTTGCGCCCCTCCTGGGCCTCTGTCGCGCCTCCTAGACCGTCGTGCCCCTCCTGGGCCTCTCGTGCCTCCTAGGCCCCGTGGCACCTCTCCTGGGCCCCATGTCTCAGAAACTTAGGAGGCTAGGTCCCTAAAGTTAGGACACTAGCTTAGCTAGGATACTAGGAAGGACGCCATGGAATGGCGTGAGGAAAGTCGATCTAGGAGCGGGGAAGAGAAGTTGACGAGAAAGAAGAGTATCGACTAGGAAGAGAGAGGAGTACAAGGAGGGGTTTGTACCCTCTACAGAAAGGTTCAGTAACAACCTACCAAGCCTATATTAAATTATAACTTATATAATTTTAACACCATGTGCCTCCTAGCTCGTCGCGCCCCTCCTGAGCCCCTGTAGCACCTCCTAGCCCGTCGCGCCCCTCCTGGGCCCCTGTCGCGCCTCCTAGCCCGCCGCGCCCCTCCTGGGCCCCTCGTGCCTCCTAGCATCCGCCGCGCCTGCCTGGCCCTACCGCGATGCCTAGCCCCGTCGCGCCTCCCTGGCCCTGCCACGCCTCCTGGCCCCGCCGCCCCTGCCTGGCCCCGCCACGCCTGCCTGGCCCCGCCGCGCCTGCCTGGCCCCGCCGCGCCTACCTGGCCCCGCCGCGCCTGCCTGGCCCTGCCGCGCCTCCTGGCCCCGCCGCGCCTCCTGGCCCCGCCGCCCCTGCCTGGCGCCGCCACGCCTGCCTGGCCCCGCCGCGCCTACCTGGCCCTGACGCGCCTGCCTGGCCCTGCCGAGCCTCCTGGCCCCGCCGCGCCTGCCTGGCTCCGCCGCGCCTGCCTGGCCCCGTCGCGCTGCCTGGCCCGGTCGCGCCTCCTGGCCCCGCCGCCCCTGCATGGCCCGTCGCGCCTGCCTGGCCCTGACGCGCCTCCTAGCCCTGCCGCACCTCCTGGCCCTGCCGCACCTGTCTGGCCCCTCTTCGTGCCTGCTCGCCCGTGCTGGGGCGCCTTTGCGACCGCTGTGCTGGAGGGCGCTGCTGTTGTGTTCCTGCGGAGCTGTGTTCCTGTGACGCAGTGGAGCGGTGCCGCTGACCCTCCACGATGGCTGATTTCGTACTCCGACTGGACGCCGAGGGTCACGCGGTTGACTTCGCCGCCTGGCTCTCTGACCTCCGCCGCCACCTTACAGGTCAGCGCCAGGATGGCCACTCTTTGGTTGTCCATGTCGACGGTTTGCTCCCCCGCCCCCCTGCACCTGCTCCCCTCCCTATTGACCCCTCCTCTGATGACCGTGAGGCCTTCTCTACTGCTGCACTTGCCTGCGCTGTCTGGGACTCCCGCGATGCAGTCGCTCAGGTTGCTATTAGCCACGCCCTCCCTGTCTCTGAGCGCTCGCGCTTTGCTACTGTTGATACGGCCAAAGCTTACTTAGACGCCGTTATTGCCTGCTATTCCACACCCGCGTCTGCTTCTGCTGGCCGCTTGCTTTTCCCGATGCTGTTCCCAGACCTTGCAGTCTTCCCTACTGTCGCAGACTTTGCCGCTCACCTTCGTGCCCTAGAGACCCGCTATCGCACTGCCAGCACTGCTGCCCAGCTTACTGCGCTCCCCCCCTCTTTTTGCATGACGCTCTATTTTATCGCCATGCGCCTGCCAGACCGCCTCGCTAGTGCTCGCCTTAGCCTGCACCCGACTGACCTCACCCTCACTGCCTTTGTCGACACCCTCACCGAGATCGAGACTCGCCAGCGCACTATCGCTCAGTCGAGCGGTGCGCCGGCAGTCTCTATCTTTCACGGCTGTGCCCCCTCCCAGTGCACGTTCACTGACGTTTCGGCTGCGGTAGCCACGGCGACCCCCCTCACTGAGACGGCTGCTGCGGTCCACCCGCAGCAGCGCTCGCTCCGCGGTGCCCGTGGTCGCCAGGGTGGTAGGGGTGGTGGCGCAGGTGGTGGTGGTGGTGGTCGTGAGCGTAGTCCGTCTGCGGGGACTAGCATTGGTGGTCAGGAGCAGCAGCCCCAGCCACAGCAGGAGCAGCCCGCGCCGCAGCCGCCGTCCCAGCCGCAGCCCCCGCAGCAGTGGGCTCGCCTCCCGCCTGGTTGGCCCGGCACCTCCGGAGGTGGTGGCAGTGGTGGCGTCCCGCGCAGCTTGGCGTCTACCAGCGGCTCCGGTGCTGTGACCTGTCAGTACCAGCTTCAGACCGGGCCCCTTCGCGGCACTCTGTGCCGCCGCCCGCATCCGACTGCCCGCTGTTTCCGCCGCCTTGACGATCTGTTTCGTCGTCGCTTTGGCCCGGCCCCGGACCTCCCTGACTGGCACCGCCTGCTCCGCCAGGGCGTGGATCAGATAGGTGCTGCTTTGCATGCCTTGTATTCTGACGCTGCTAGTGTTGCTGGATCTTATTACCCTGTGATCTCTAGTTTAGGTGTTGCACCGTTGTGTAGCCTAGCCTCCCTTATTGCGTCAGGCGTAGGACTGCCTAGTTTGTCTAGCCTCGTCTCTGCATCGGCTCCGTTCCCTGCCCCCGCCACTGCTGCGCTGACCTTTACTCTCGACTCCGGTGCTTCTACCTGCTTCTTCCGCGACCGTTCCGCGCTCACGCCGCTTGCTACGCCTGCTGTTGTCTCTCTTGCTGACCCCTCTGCGGGTCCTGTCGTCGCTCGCAGTTCTACGTCCCTTCCCTGTCCAGCAGTTCCCTCGGGCTCCCTTACAGGCCTCCACGTTCCCTCATTCTCGAGGAACCTGGTTGGTGTCGGCTGTCTCCAGGACCTCGGCGTCACCACCACGTTCCCCGGGCACGAGCGGTTCGCTGTCTGTTCTGAGGCTGTCTTAGGTTCCCCCCTTGCGACGTTCCCCCGGGACCCGGTGTCCGGTCTGTTTACCCTAGACACCGCTTCCCCTCCGGTTGGTGCGTCCTCCCAGGTTGCTGCAGCTTGCTCGTGTCGTTCCCTCACTCACCCGTCCCTTCTCTGGCACCACCGCTTAGGTCACCCTGCTCTCCCTCGTCTGCGTCACATGTCCCAGCACGGCCTTGTCTTAGGTCTCCCTGCGTCGCTCCCCGCCCTTCCTCCCTCGACTGCGCCACCGTGCACGCCTTGCGTCGAGGGCCGGCTCCGCCGTGCCCCACACTCCTCCTCGCTGCGTCTAAAGATCATCAGCGGTGTTGGAAACATCTCAAAAGACTTAAGCGTTTCTGAAGTATAACACTGTACTCGAGGAAGATTACAGGGGAGCACGCGAGTCAACGGAGGTTGCACGAGGGGGCGGACAAAGAATGCGAAAAGACTCGAAGGGTCGCAACTGGAGGTTGCGACTGACCGTTACAACTGCACGGATGGTAACCGAAGCGGCAATCGAGTCGCTGTGTGACTCGATAAACCGTTCCTGTAACTGTATTCTACAACTGCTTCCTTATCTTCTATATATTGCTGTATGCTTGTTTCTTTAGTCAATCACTTGTTCTCATATACTAGTACAAGGGTTCAACTGCCTCAACTTCCGCTGCACTACTCAAGTCTCATTTTACAACTGGGACTTAGTCTCTGGAAAGATCCTAAGGGCTTTTATCAGCCCAACAAGCGGCATTGTGTACAGCTCGGTCTAGTTCCTGTTGTTGAGTGACCCGCTGGGGTTGCCCTTGAGATTCTCGGGGAAGGGCCACAGGTGCAGAGCCTGGGGGGCTATGGGCGCACTTACCCGCTATTCAACAAGCCCTTTTAACCCAGTGGTTAGTGACTGGGTTTCTGACACCTGTAGCCTCCCACTTGCTAGGACCTTGACTTTGTACTGTCCTATATATATCTATATATGTACTCAGACTGGACTTGTGTCCTCTCCCAGTGGCTGGACTAGTAGTGCCGCCCTGGTCTTGTTCTTGTCTTGCCTGTTCTCCTTTTGACTGGTCTTTAGACCCTTGTCTCAGTGGCTGGACTAGTAGTGCCGCCCTAAGCTGCTTGTCCAGGATTTGCCCCTATGCAGTCTGTGGGGTGTGTCAGACATATGTATAACTCATATTTGTATAAACTGTATAGGGTCACCTCTTAGAGGGTACAACACTCATACTCTTGTTCTCTCTCTCTATTCCACACTTGTTCAGTTTTTCTTCTCGACAGTCCAGACTGTGAATTAGTTTTAGACAAAAACGCAGATAAGGCATCCCCGACGTTCCACAGCAAGTTCTGTACCCTACATAATATTATTTAGGAAATAGACCTAGCAATAGGAAAACATGAAGTGCTTGCCGAGCACATACAGTGCAATGTGTGAGCTGGTAGCTACATTTATAGCCATACCCGCACACCACATTGTGCCAACCATACTGTGGTGATGCTCAACCCTACTCGCCGTGGCATGGCATCGCTAGCTACTCTATCCTTTGCAGCTAACTACCAGTATAGAAGCTGGCAGCAGAAGAGGACTTTGCAGCTTCCCAGTATAGCAGCCGGTGCATGTGTTAGTGGTAAATAGAAGCCAGCTAACAGCATCTCTCTCCCCATACTCCCTCCTGTACGTAGATCAATGGATTTCATCCCTGATTGCACCCTAGGGGTGGTGGTGTCGCTGGTCAGTGCAGTGCGGGTTGAATCGAACGAGCTTCTGCAAACTGATGTCGGAAGCATCCTAATGCCATGGCAGCTGCTGCCATTCCTGGTCACTTGGCTGCTGCTGCTGCTGCTGCTTCCGCTGCTGCTGCCGCTACCGCGAGCCCAACGCTGGCTAAGCGCCCCAGCCGTTGAAATGGCGGCTACAGCAGTCAGGGCAGCCGTATTCGGAGTGGAAGGGGCCGAAGTCAACGCACTTGACTGACAGAGGGCCGTGCCCGTGCGGGGTGAACACTCGAGCCACCACTGGGGGGAAACCCTTGGGCCTGGTGAGGTGGATGGCGGACAGAAAGTCGGAATAGGAGGATGGGAAGTGAGCAAACGAGTGAGATGGCGTGCGCTTGGTACTAGTATCCGTGGCGTTACAAACAGAGAGATTAACGAAGGGATGGCGGTTTCAAACACTAAGTACGCTGCAGTACCAACAGAAGCACCCTGCACCTAGCATGTGTCTCCTGCAATCCTCTCCCCAGCAGCCCTCCCCTGCAAATGCGCAGACGCTCTCACGGAAATCTCGCCACTGCCGCGTCAGCTCACCTATCAGGCCGCGACACGTGGATCGAGGGCGGCAGGCGGCGGCGGCCGGAGGGGGCGAAGTAGAGCTTGAGCATGGAGGGCGGGGGCGCGCGCAGGTGCGGCGGGGTGTTGACGTCCGGCGAGGACGGGTGCGGGGCGTACTCGCCTCTCACTTCGCCGTACTGCTGCAACGCCTGGAGATGGGAATGAAGGGAATGAAGGGAATGAAGGGAATGAAGGGAATGAAGGGTTGCGTGGGAACAAGGGCGGGGAGGAGAGAAGGCAGGAAGAAGGGGAGAGGCGTAAGTCGCTCGGGCACCTTGGTCGAGATATAAGGAACCTGCGAAACATACGCGAAGGACCACTACTGCTTCCCACCCCCTCTCTCCTCCCCCCCACCCCCGCACCCTCCCCTCGGCGCTCGGCGTGTGCGGCCCGCTGCGCGCTGCGCGCTGCCCGCCCCTTGCGCGCGACTGACCTGTCGGACTTGCGGCAGCAGCTCCATGAGCGACGCGCTCGTCGCGCCGGGCGCCGCGACGCCCACCCAGAAGAGCGCGCGGATGTCGTCCTCCGTGCACGGCCGCGTGGCGACGTCCTGCGACGCAGGGCGACCCCACTTGAGCGACGACTGCTGCAGCGACTTCGCCATCGCAGCGTTGGACACGAATTCGACGACTGAAAGGAGGACGAAGGGGATGAGAAGCGTGGAGGGGGAAGATTGATGGTTGAAGAAAGCGAGAGGACGGCGGAAAGGGCGGGAACTGGGAGGGGAACTGAGAGCAGCCGCAGCAACGGAGGGACAGAAGAACGCGAAGGAGAGACAGACGAGAAGGCAGGCAGGAAGGAAGGCGGTCGAGCAGGCAGGCAGGCAGGTAGGAAGGCGGTCGAGCAGGCAGGCGGGCAGGGTGGGTGAGAGGTAAGGGGAACGCACCGGCATCCCCGGCGTGGGTGAACTCGATGTGTCGGATGGGGTAGGGGCACTGGCGGTACGACAGCTGCTGGTCCAGCCACCGCGTCTTCTCCACGGCCGACACCTTGTCCTGCGACGTCGCACGGCGTCGCACGCGGGAGGGGAACGAGAGAGACGGAGGAGGAGAGATTGAGGAGAGAGCAGAAAAACGCGCGCGCGGGCGGGCGAGGGAGCGAGAAGGGAAACGGAAATGTCCACGATATGAGAAGCGCAGGCGAATGCACAAGTGCAGGACGAGCCGTCGAGTGTGTTTACGCGCGGCCCAGTTGGAGCGCCGAGGACGAACGGGCGAGTACGTACACGGTAAGAGTCGAGTCGGCGAGGGAGAGGAAGAAAGGTGGCGCGAGACGCACCTTAATCCGTGACGTCAGCACGACGACTTGCTGGTCCGGGCGGTATAGTAGCGTCGAATAGTACGCGGGGTCCTCCAAGTCGCATAGGTCCCCGCCGCCGTACCCGGGCGCTCCTTGCAGCTGCTGCGCCGACGGCGGTAGGAGCGGCGGCATCCCCTGCGCGGCTGCCATCTCGTGCGCGCTCGGGGGGAGATGGTGCGGTATTTGCGGAAGCATTTGCGCCATGCCGTTGTGCGCGCCTGGCGGAAGGTGCATCGGGGGGCGCGGCTGCGCGTAATAGTGCATCGGGTGGGGGGGTGGAGGAGAGTCTAACAGCGGGGGGGAAGGGGAACTGGCCAGCGGCAACCCCGCAGGACACGGGCCACCGTAGGACGAGTCGAATTGCCCGTCGTAAAACGACGGGGGGGACATGTGGCCCATCATCATTGGTGCTGACGCGGACATCGAGGCATCTAATGGCGGGGATATCGGCATGCGCGGCGGTGAGCAGGCACTGGGAGGAGGTGAGGAGAAGAGCGGACGCTCGGAGTCTAGGAACATGGCTGGCTGGCGAGGGGAGCTATGGCTTGAAAGGACGGATGGGAATGCAGAGCAGTGATGGTGACTAGTAGAATGGAGATGAGGGAATGAAGGGGCATGGTCCATACGAGGGACCATTTGTTGTTGGGGCCCAATAAGCAGGCAATTCGAGTTGAGCGTCGGGATGAGATGGGTCACGGGAGAGGAGGCGAGGGAGAGCCGAGCCGAGGCGGCAAGTGAGGGTGGATGGAGAGAGGCTGCGCGAGTCAGTAGGTTGAGAGGAACAGTGGAGTATTGTGGAGCAGCACGCAGTGCGCGATGCCCAGAAGGATGCGATGCCTCGCCAGGGGTTTCACGGAACGAGAGAAAAAACCTATCTGTGCCGTAATGAAACGTTCTGAATGCACCTAAACCGCCTGGCGTTGGAGTTTCCTGTCAAAAATGCATGGTGTCCAGATGGGCTGGGTTGGGGTGGGGATGGCTGGCTGGTAGGTGGTGGTGGGCAGAATGCTAGGTCAGGTCAGGGCAGGGCAGGGATTGGTTGGGCTGGGCTGTGCTGGTGGTGCTGGAAAGTGGGCTGCGTTGGGCCGCAGAACCGAATGAAAATGTGCAGAGCGAGGAGCGTGCTAAAATCGTTGGTTGCAAAACAAAACGTTTTCCGCGCTGCTCTGCGTCGTCCACCACAGATTCTGCCAGCGAGTCGCCCGCTGTTGAGCTTCCTACCATCAGGGCAGAAGTTTTCGTTTTTCGTCGGTCCCACTGCTTGGCTCTGGGTTTCGCTCTCGCGCGTCGGCTCGGATTGACGATGACGGCATGACGCGATTCGGGTGGTAACTGCACGGCACGGCGGAGTGCAGCAAATTCGCCTCACCCTCGCAGCGTCGCCTGTGCGATGCCATGCGACGTGCGTCTGCCAGCAACAGTGCCGGCGATGTGTGGGGAGTCTGGGGTGGGAAACAGTGCCAGTGCTGACGCGGCATCACGAGGAGCTGGAGAGAACATCGTACGAACAGTGGTAGTTGGGGGATAAAATGCGATGGGCAAGCCGGTCGTTTGAGGACTGTAGTGGTCGGTGAGCGATTGTGATGATGGCTGCGACAAGGACGTCCAGTCAGGATGTGCAGGAAATGCTGTCGCACGCGATATTCCTGCGACGATTCTGGGATATGGCAGTTGTGGATGGGGAGGAACAAGCGAGGACAAGAAGTCAATTGACCAGTGCACTACGATGTGACGAATCGAGTCGCCAGTTGTCACAGGCAATTGTCTCCTCATGGTAACCGGTCAGTCAGAATCAATCGACAATCGTTTCTCTCGCCCATCCGTCCCGTGTGGACGACGCCACAAGGACCGCTGGCGAAATAGTCTCGCATATCCTCGTTACAGAACGCAATTCCATCCTAGGGCTACACTCAGCTTTTCATCAACAAGTGTATGACGTTCTCAAAGGCTCCCTTCGCACAAAGTCAGCGCCAATATTTTTTAGCTACCTTCCCTCCCACTAAGATCAGGTCCTGATTTTCGTCGTCGCCTCTCCGCGTATTCCGCTGCGATCAAGAAACCCACCGGGATCTTCCCTAATGTCCAGTCTTCTGTCATCATTTGCCTCTCCCGTAGCGACCGTCTTGAAGCCCGATCCAGCTCCTTCCTCCGCCACCGTCAGCAGCATCGCGCCTGTTGTCACCCCTTGTCACAATCACCACTGGTTCGCTGGTCGTCGCCCTGGTTTCTCGTCCGCTGATCCATCACCTCAACTTAATCGCCTTGCCTCCTCTCACTCGAATCCACGCCGCAGCTCCCGCCGGTTTCGCATTGCCGC
Source organism: Closterium sp. NIES-67 (assembly GCA_027943415.1). Lineage (NCBI taxonomy): Eukaryota > Viridiplantae > Streptophyta > Zygnematophyceae > Desmidiales > Closteriaceae > Closterium > Closterium sp. NIES-67. The sequence continues at coordinate 182,040 of BQMB01000102.1, read as the reverse complement.
AACCACCCCCTCTTCCTCCTCCTCTTCCTCCTCCTCTTCCTCCTCCTCTTCCTCCTCCTCTTCCTCCTCCTCTTCCTCCTACTCCCTCTCCCCGTCCTCCTCTGCCGCGTTTCCTGCCGCAATGTCTGCTGCCGACTCCCAGCCGACGCCGTCTGTGCCGGAGCGTGCCGTCCGCTTCACAGTGACCAACGGCGACGGCAACCGCCTCTCCGCGTTCCTCGTGGAGCCCGACGCGACGCTCACCGAAGCGCCGACCCGCGGGACGGCTAGTGGCGGCGGCGGCGTTAGTAGCGTAGCGGATGGGAGCGCCAAAGTGGTGGTCTTATGCCATGGATTCCGGTCCACGAAGGTGAGTACGGATAGGACGGGCGTGCTTTGAGTCGAGATGCGTCTTGGGTCCAGGTGTTTTCTGGTGCACTCAAATACACCGGGATTGCCAACGTGGTGGTCATATGCCATAAGTTCCACTCCACTAAGGCGAGAATGGACAGGACGGCCGCGCGGAATGTTCAAAGGCAGCTGGTCTGATCCCTCGTCACCCTCTCGTCTCATCCCTGACGCCTCATCTCGCTCCCTGCGCCCAAACCCTAAATCCGTCTCCACGCCTTAAACCCCCTCTCTTCCCCCCCCCCCCCCCCCCCTTCCCCCTCCTCTCCTCCCCCGCTCTTTCCACCATGTCATTCTCCATGCCGCGTGCGTGTGCCCGGGGCAGCTGAGCTCGACGGTGCAGAAGCTGTCGGACGCCATTCTGGCCGCAGGATTCGCCACTGTGAGATTCGACTTTTCGGGCAATGGGTGAGCACGCACGCGCGCACTGCTCGTCTGTGCACACGAAGCTTGCACGCTGCTCCAGTCCCTTGCCCGTGACGTGTCCCCCAGCTCATCGCCCGCTCTTCCCCGTCCGCACTGTTTTTCCTCCATCCACCGTGCGCCAGGGAGAGCGACGGTGCGTTTGCGACGGGCAATTACCGACACGAGGCGGCTGACCTGCAGTGCGTGGTGGAGTGGGTGAGGGCGCAGGGCAGGCACGTGGAGGCAGTCATCGGGCACAGCAAAGGTGCCATGGCAAAAGAAAGAGCCGTTTCGGTCTGCTTGTGTGATTTATAGGGGCTTCTCTGTTCGCTAGGGCGCCATGGTTAGCGAATGGTTGCTCTTTTAACATACAAACTCACTAGTGCTTCATCTCTCTCCCCTTTCCAGCTGCGCCCCCTACTATCTCTTTCTCTCACACATCCTCTCTTCTCTCTCTCTTTACACACACACACATGCACGCACTCATGCGCACACACGCACACACACGCACACACACCCACCCACACACACACACTTGGTCAGGTGGCAACTGTGTGGTGCTGTATGCATCCTTGTACCAGGATGTGCCCAAGGTCATCAACGTGAGTGGCCGCTACGACCTCTCAAGGGGCATCAGGGAGCGCTTTGGGGAGGAGGGAATGGCAAAGCTGGAGGAGGAAGGGCAGCTGACCCAGCAGGATAAATACGGTGCGTACCACACCACTTCACCTCTCTCCTGCTGCTCCCTGGCTTGCACTAGCTCGCTGGCTCTCCCGCTCGTTGTGCCCCCCTCCTTTCTGTACTTGAGTCGTGATCATTGCAGCTTAATGCATCGCCTATTGTTGCTGTGCTCCCCGCGATCCTTATTGACCCTGCCCTGCGCTCCCCAAAATCCACACTTGCTCGCTTGCACACACTCACGCATGCATAGGCTCCTACGTTGTGACGAAAGAAAGCATTCAGGAGCGTCTGGCAACGGACATGGCTGCCGCATCACGCGCCATCCCAACATCCTGCAGGTATGCTGTTTCTTTCCTCTATAATTGGTGCTTGTTATTCTTGCTGTAGATGTAGTAACAAGAGTGATGCTCCCATAGCGATTTACGACTCTGAATCAACTTGCCAAGTAGTGGTATTTTCAATCATGTGTGTTCTCTTTTTTGTATGTGGACATACCTCTTTCCAGTTCTTGCATGTTTATACCATGTGCTTTCTTTTTCACCCTGTTACACTTACTCCGTTACACAGTGTGTATACCATCCATGGATCCGAAGACGCCGTAGTGCCAGTCGAAGATGCAAGCTCGTTCCATGCAGCCATTCCTAACCATGGCCTCTGCATCATTGAGGGTGCTTGCCATAACTTCAGGCTGCATGGTAGGGACTTGGGTGAAGCAGCTGTTGCCTTCCTCCTTGATAAGCCTTCGTAGTTGATCGATTATGAGCACCATCCTTCAATAGAATGCCTATTATATGGTGTTTGATTGAGATTGACGAGAAGTACTGAAACTGTTGCTGATGCGATGGATAGTATCGGGGAAAGGACTTCCAGTGCGACCATCACTTACTGTTTAGCGATTTGCTGATTGACTCAATCCGGATTTCATCTGCCCTGCCTGGGTTTTCACCAGCGCCAAATACCAGTCAGGGCACAAAAACCGAAAAGGCGGGCGGGGCCATCACTTCTCCCCCTTCGCTTCCGCGCCCCGCGCATCTCAGTCTGTCCCGTACTTCTGCGCCGAGGCACACCCCGCGCACACTCCCCTGCTCTCCCCTCCCTCCCCCCAAAGTAAGGACCATCCAAGTCGCTGCTTCAACATAGTGTACGGCAAGGCAGCCGCTTTTCGAACCTATTTCAGTACTGCTGAATCCTCGTACTGCTGGGACCGAAATCCGTTATCGCTGGCAGCTCAAGCTGCTTGGCCGTACTGTCCGCCTGCTAGGCTTGACTCAGCTGAAGGTTTATCCGCCGCGCCGACGATCCGCCGCGCGCCGACTCGTTCAAGAACGGCGTGCATTGCCTAGCACATCTGTTAGACATCGCCTGGAGCACTGTCATCCACCCGTGTGCTCTCGTCGATCCGTGTGCACGTCGCGGCTCATGGCCGTGACAATGGAAGCTTCCTGGAAGCGGTCGCCTGGAGCCCTGTCCTTGCTCGCTCTCTCGCTGCTCGCGGCGATTTCCGCGGTTTGCGCGTCCACGGGAGGCCTCGATGCTGGTAACGAAACGCCTCTTGTCCGTACTCGTTATTGACTTTTCAAACTGTCGTTGGTGTCTTTCCAACTTAGAGCGCGTGAGTGCATGACCAGTCCGTGTTCTCTTACCCTTCAGTCTCTCACTCTCTGCTCGTCCCTCCAGCCGTCCCGTCAGCCGTCCCTCCAGCCGTCCCGTCAGCCATCCCGTCAGCCGTCCCGTCAGCCGTGCCGTCAACCTTCCCTCCTCCAGCACCCGTTCTCCCTTCACGCTGTCGCCCATCCGCCGTTCTCTCACGCCCTTACCCTCCCTTCGTCCTTACCGCACCGTTTCCGTCGAAATCGTCCCACATTCCCGTACACGCTACATGCCTCCCCGTTTCTATCACTCGGGCATTTCAGTCCACCTGAGAGGCGAGCCGCTCAGCATGCGTGAGGAGTCTAATTTTAGGCGCCTCAGAAATAGGCTAGTCACCTGAGAGGAGAACCGCTTACCTCGTCGCTGCCCTGGCACCTCGGAGCCGTCACTAGTCAGCTCAGCTCCCTTCAACGCATCCCTCCCCGTCCATCCCCGACCTTCCTCTGCTGCGACCTCCCTCCGCTTTCCCCTTTCCTTTCCGCCTCTCGCCCCAGCAATCTTTCGCGTTCCCCCATCCCTCCCCCTCCCGCAATCTTCCCCCCCCTCTCTCCCCCCCCCACCTCCCCCTCCCCCTCTTCCCCCGCAGCCCCCGTGCGCATTGACTGCGGCGCGGCGCAGCCGTCAGTGGTGGGCGGGGTGGAGTGGCTGGCGGACGCGTTCTTCGACGGGGGGGAGGCGGTGCAGCTTCCGCCAGGCAACGAGTCCCGCCTCTCCTCCCCCGTCGAGCCCACCCTGCGCGCCTTCCCCCCGTCCGCCAGCGCCTCCGGCCAGGGCGGCGGCTGCTACAACGTCCCGCTCACCACAGGCGCGCGGTACCTGGTGCGGGTCGGCGTGGCGTACCGGAACTACGACGGCGCGTCAGCGCCTCCTTTCTTCGACGTCAAGATCAACGGGCTGCTTGTGAAGACCCTCACGCTCCCCGCGATCGAGCCGCAGTTCCCAGCGTCCGCTTTCTACTCCGATTTCCTGGTGTACGCGTTAGAAGGCTCCATCTCCGTCTGCTTTGTGCCGTTCCTCGGCGCTCCCGCCTCCACTCCCTTGGTGAATTCCCTCGAGTTCCTCCCCGTTCCGCCCGAGTCTTACGATGCAGCTAGCATCGGCACCGATGCTATCCTTACAGCCATGCTCCGAGTCAACTTTGGAGGCCCAGATGTTACCGAAGCTGAGGACGCAGAGTTCCGAACCTGGGCTCATGACACCAAGCCGGGTGTTCCTGGAGGGGGCCCTACCAGGGGGCTGCAGCCGCTGCATTTTTCCACACTCTCCACTACCCAGCCCATTACAAATGCAGGGTCGCTGCCCGACGAGCTGCCCGCGCAAATCTTTCAGGCTGCCCGGGTGGGCCGGGAGGCAGGTGTGGGCCGCGCGACGGGGTTTATCTACCGATTAGATGCGCAGAACCCCCTCCACCTATTCTACGTGCGGCTGCACTTTGCAGAGATCGAAGAGGGGGTGAAGCAGGGCGACAGGCGGTTTGACATTAAACTATCCCAGGACAGCATATTCGGCCATGGGGGGCAACACCAGGACGAAGATACTGTAGACCAGCAGGGGAAGCTCTGGCCGAACGGGTTTGACATCATGCAGGCTGCTAACGGGTCTGCCTTTACGGGGGTTACGTTGCCGATCTTCTTCAATTACTCGGTGTATTCGGAGAACTACGGGCGGGAGCTGCGGGTGTGGCTGCCTGCGATGCCGGACTCGCCCAAGCCCCCGCTGCTGTCCGCTGTGGAGATCTATGAGATCACGCGCACGCCACCTGACGGATATGTGTACCGAGGTGACTGACTCACGCCTGCTAGTGCCACGCCTGCTAGTGCCACGCCTGCTAGTGCCACGCCTGCTTGTGCCACGCCTGCTTGTGCCACGCCTGCTTGTGCCACGCCTGCTTGTGCCACGCCTGCTAGTGCCACGCCTGCTAATGCCACGCCTGCTTGTGCCACGCCTGCTAGTGCCACGCCTGCTAATGCCACGCCTGCTAGTGCCACGCCTGCTTGTGCCACGCCTTCTAGTGCCACGCCTGCTTGTGCCACGCCTGCTTACGTCATGCCTGCTTGTGATTTTTTCGCCCCCCCGCTTGTCCCTGTGCTGGCTTGCCCTTGAGGGTGGGCGTGGTCCCCTTGCGTTCTGAAAATGCGCTGGAAGACTGCTGTTTCTCGCTCCTCTCGTTAATGCTCCTTCTCCTGTGGTGCGGCTGTGCAGGCATGACGTCTGGTGACATTGCGGGCATTGTGGTGGCATGTGTCTTTGGAGTTATCCTCGTTCTGCTCCTCGCGTGGCTACTCGCCGCCCGCTTCACTCGCAGCTCCCGCCAGTATGCCATCTTTGGCGCATCAGGTGAGACCTACTTTTCTCACCCCCACGATCCTCCGTGTCTCCCAGGCACGCTCTCATGCCTCCCCAGTCCCGAGTGGCCCGTCATTCTAGCACTAGTTGCTGTTTGGCACCTGCAGAAAACATCAAGAGAGGGCCTTGGATCTCATTTTTGCTCTTTCGCTCTCTCCACCTTTCCCCTCCCTCGTGTCTGCCACTGCTCCGTTCTATTCCTTTGTTGCTTCTTGGCTTCCAACTACCCCATTTCCCTTTCCAAATACTCCGATTCTCTTCTGTTACGATCTTTCCTTCATGGTTGTCTTCCTTGTCTTTATGGTTGTCCTCGTTGTTTTGGCAGCCAAACACAACCGTATGGGCAGCAATATCTGATGGGCAGCCTCCTAGAGTTGTATTTGAGCAGCGTGAAGTCATGAGTGTTAAGGCATAGAGAAGTTGGGTACACATGAACACAACTTGCCTATGCTAGAGGGGGTTCCGTTGTGGAGTAATATAAGGTTCTGTTGTAACATTGTAGCTCAAGATATATACGTCTATTTATGTAGGGCGGAGTTATAATTATTTTGTAGCAAGGTGCCCTAGCTTTCCTAATTGGAGGAAGTGGCGTCGGAACGGGGGCGGAAAATGCTCAATTGGTCGGCACAATGGAGGGTTGCAAATATCTGTTTTGCTGGTGTGGAATACAACTCCTACAGGGCGGGAGCGGAGACACCTCCGAGACCCCTAGTTTTTCTGCAAGCTGCCCCACGCCTTTACTTATGATGGCGGCGCTGTGACGTTGATTTGTTGCTGCCACGTCACATATTTCTTCTCTCGAAACACAGGAGATCTCCGCACGCTGGGTCAGGCGAAAGTGCATTCCTGCCCTGTGCGTATAATTGGCGGCGATCTGACCGTTCATCTTGAGTACGGACAAGATCGAAGCTCCAGATGGGATCCAGATCTCTGAAAAGTTTTCGAGCACGGCAACTTCTGTGGAATACCCCCAACGACCTCCTCCCCCCTCCGTCTCGAGTCTCTGGCTGGAGCACCTCTCCCGCCTTCGCCGCACCTTGCAGTCTTGAGTCCACCCCACACCACACAACCACAACCCCTGCCATTCACAGCTTATCCTTCTCTTCCCACTCTTTTCCCAATATTTCCTCCTTTTCTTAACTTGTGATCTAGCCGCCATCGCCTTCCCTTCCTCCACAGCTAGCCATCTGACGTTCCATCTTTTCCTTGCTTCTTCCGCCTTCGTTGAATTCCGCGTTACAATGGCCGGAGTTGCGGCTCCTGGTCCTTCAGACTCAAGTAATGTTCGGGCTTGGATGAGAGGACTTGGGGCTTAGGGTGGAAGTCATGTGCAAGGGTTTTGCGGCTATGTGGTTCTTCAATCATGTTCAAGTTCTTCTTTTCACCTCTTGGTCGTTTTTAGGACTAGTCAAGTCGTAGGCGACAGGTTCACGAGTTGTTTTCTCCCGCAGATTTTTCCTCACCTGATCTCCTAAAGCAGAGATGTAGAAGATGCAACATCCCAAAAGAATAACGAAATGACTAATCAAATAGCAACTTTGACAGTATACGGTAGCGACCGTCGAGCCAATCGTTCTGCTTCCCATTCACCGGCGAGCACACGGCCACCTGGGTAGTAGTTACCATGACGGGAGCTCTATCAGATTGCGACTTTTGAGGCGCCTTAAAAAAAACCAACGTGGCGGTCATATGCTTTATGTTTATGTTTGAGGTGCCTCAAAAACGGCCGCCTGGGTAGTAGTTACCATGACGGGAGCTCTATCAGACTGCGGAGCGAGAATGCATTTTCCTGCGCGGAAGAGTAGCACTCGAGGCACGTAGGCCCCTGTGACAGTTTCTCATACCCCTATCCCATATTCCATATTCCATATTCCATAATCCATAATCCATAATCTCATCCCTCCCTGCCCTTCCCGTCGCCTGTGTCTTACAGATCAGGCAAACGCACCCACGCCTGGGGCTCCGTCGATCAGTGCAGAGGTCTGTTAACGCCTTTCCTAAACCCTCGTATATTTTTCCTTGTTATGACACCTCCCCGTGACCGTTATGTTACGCAATTTGGTTTCCAACGCGACAATCCGGCTACCACCAAAATATATGTGCACTGTTGATCTTCCCTGCAAGTACACCCAATTGATTTTTTCCCCCGCCTTTGTTCCAAAACCTTGCTGCTTGGCATGATCGCATCAGTCAACAGGCGATGCGGTCGTTCAGTCAACCCAGAGCGGGGAAGCTGCCGCCTCGGGAAATGCCAACGCACAGCAATCCCAGCAGCCACCGCAGCAACTGTCGCAGCAGCAACCACAGCAGCCGCACCCTGGCTTACCGCAAGCGACTGATCAGCTGCACCAGCAACAGCAGCAGCAGCAGCACCTGCAGCAGCAGCAGCAGCAGCACGTTCAGATGGCATCGGATCCTAATGGGAACGTGTTCTATGCTGCGGGAAACGGATTCGTCCCGCACTACTTCTATGATTATTCTTCCGGTACGGCGCGACGATTCTCCACGATTTCGCAATATTTCGGTAGCGTCGTGTTTCGAAACCCACACGATTCAAATCATCCGATCCCGTCGTACCATACCGTCGTACCTTTACCTGGCCGCTGCTCGAACGCCGATCCGTGTCCTTCTGGCTTTTGACCGCGTTCGTCGTTCGCGCGACTCCTAAACCCCCTTCTTGCGTGGTCCCGTTATGCGGCATCCGTTTCCCGTTTGGCCGCAGATCCGGGGAGGTTCACCCACGAGCAGTGGGAGGAGTACATGCGCATGGCTAATAGTGGCGCTCCCGGAGGGGGCCCGCCGCTTGTTGGGCTCATGCCGGAAGGCGTAGAAGGCCACCAGTCCCAGGTGAGTGCCACCCGCCCCCGCCCCTTCCTCTCCCCCATGTCGTTCTCTCCCCCGCTCCCTCCCCTATCCGCTGCTCCTCGGTTGTTTCCTCCCTCGCAGACCTCCTTCCTGCGTTTCCGTTGTCTCGGCCACCACACTCGTTGCTCGTGTGTGAGAATACTGATACGAGGCCTCGTTGCCCTTTATGATCCAGAATCGAGCATGAGCCTCAAGACTGTGCATGAAGTCCCACGCACGCGTCACTTTTCCACTCTCCATCACTGCTCTTCGCTTCATCGTCCTTCGTCGTCGTTGCTGCTTCGATAGCCATCCCATGCACTGTCTACTGTCAACTGTCCACTGTATACGGTCCCCATGCGCCGTCGCCCTGCCGTGTGTGTGTGTGACTCCCCTCCGCGCCAGATGTACGCGCCACACCACTTCCAGTTCCAGCCGCCTGTCTTCCCGCCCCCCGTTCCTCCTCCCCCTGCTGGTAACCCCCCAAGCCCCCTCTGTCCTTGATCTACCGCTCCACGTCTTCCCGATTCGGGCTACTTCCCTCTGCGTATCGCCACCGGTCGCACTCTGTTTGACGTTGTTTCCTTATTGCTTTTCTAAAATCGCCGCGGCGACGCCGTTTGCCGCTGCTTTGTAATCGTACCCCGCACTCAGGCGCTCCCGCCTTCCTTCTTTCTTTCCCTCCACCACGTGGCGTGCCTGCCTTCCTCCCTCCTCTCCTCCCCCGCCCTTTCCCCCCCTCCCCCGTGTCACTTGGTTTCACCCCCTTTCTCCCCGCCTCACTGCGTCAGATCCATCGAAGCTCGCGGCGCTGCCCGATCAGCTGAATCAGCCCGCCGGTTCGTCGGCACCAGCACCGGCTGACGCCATGGCCGGCCCGCTGCCCCTCCTGCCGGGCCAGCCCATGCCCGCGGGGATCCCTCCGCCGCATCTTGCGCACATGCAGGTTCGTACCGCGCCGGCGGCCGCCGCCGCCGCCGCTGCTGGCGTTGTCGTTGGCCCGCTGCGTTGCTGGTTTATCATGTCTAAGCCGCGTCGTGCGTTGCTGCCCTGTAGCCTTCGTGCGTGCGCTCCTTCCTCTAACGCCCGATCCGCACACCCCTTCCGCTGCCCACGCTCGCGCTATCCCGCAGATGCACGGAGTCCCCCCCAATGGCGTCATGCCGCCTCAAGGCGTCCCCCTGCCCGGCGGCCCCCCTCTCCCCGGAGCCCCAGGCGCTGCGCCAGGAGCGCCCATCCCCATGGGCCGCGGACCCCCTGGCGCAAGCTTCGGAAACCCCGCTGCAGGCATGCACGGGCGCGGCGGAATGGGCCCGGGAGGCGTAGGCGGGCGCGGAAGGGGGGAGGGCGGGCGGGGAGGACGGGGCTGGGGCGGAGGCCCCGGGGGGTATGACAAGGGGAGAGGCGGCAGGGGAGCGAGAGGTGGTAGGGGCGGGTATGGCGGGTATCCTGGGGGGTTATGATGATGGGGGGACCTGGGGGCGGTCGTGGGGGTCAGGTGCAAGGCAACGGCATGCATGAGGCTGTGAACGAGCAGAACCGCGGGCCAAGGACCAACCGGGCGGGGCGCGGGAAGCAGCCGCAACAGCCGCTGGCAGCAACAGCAGGGGATGGCAGTGCTGCCGGTGCGGCTGCTGCAGCGCCAGGAGCAACGGCAGGTGCACAGGGCGCAGCAGCAGGATCAGCTGCTGCTGCCGGCAACCCCGCCGCCGCTCCCGCTGCTGGAGGTGCTGCTGGTGATGCTGCAGCAGCACCAGCGGAAGGTGGTGCCCCGAATGCTGGCAATGCCGTGGGGCTTCCCGCGCTGGCTGGCACTCCCGGCTTCCTTGCTTTCCCTGGCATGCCCGGCGGTCCTGGTGGCCCTGCTGCCCCAGGGTCATTCCCCACACCCGGCATGGCCCCCCCTCTAGTCGCGCCTGGCAATGCTGCCGCCGCCGCCGCTGCTGTAGCGAGCGTGGGCGCGCCGAATCCCTGGAGCCTTGTACAGGGTATGGAGGAGATCAATAGGGCGGATTTCCCGGTGACGTACCAGGCCGCGAAGTTCTTTGTGATCAAGAGCTACAGTGAGGACGACGTGCACAAGAGCATCAAGTACGGCGCGTGGGCGTCCACGCCGAATGGGAACAAGAGGCTGAATGCTGCGTTCCAGGATGCGGCTGCCAAGGCCACTGCCACTGGGTCGCGGTGCCCCGTGTTCCTCTTCTTCTCGGTGCGTGCTGCCGATCACACCACAGTTCTCTGCACTGCACTAAGCTGAACTGCTCTACGCTTCCCTGCACTGCACTACCTTACACTCTCTCTTTTTTTTTTGGTGATCCTCGCTCTGCAAACCTTCTTCTGACTTCCCCTCCTCGCTCTCCTCCTCTCTCCCCCCCGCCCCTTTCCCCCTCTCTTTGCTTATGCCTCCCTTCTCTGCACCACCCCACCCCTTCCCCCGCCATCCCTCTCTCCTCCCAGGTGAACGCGAGCGGGCAGTTCTGCGGTGTGGCGGAGATGATGTCCCCCGTGGACTTCCAGCGGTCGGTATCGTTCTGGCAGCAGGACAAGTGGAACGGGCTGTTCACGGTGCGCTGGCACGTGATCAAGGACGTGCCCAACGCGCACTTCCGCCACATGCTCATCGCCGCTAACGAGAACAAGCCTGTTACCAACTCGCGCGACACCCAGGAGGTGCGGGGGGGGGGAGAAGTGGGAAGGGGCGCGGGGCTGGGGGGAGGAAGGGATGGGATGGGAGTGAGGGAAGAGGGAGGGAGGGGAGCTAGGGATGGGAGCGATGGGGGTACAAGAGATTATGGGCTTGAGGGGGTTCCAAAGAGAGAAGGCAGCGGGGAGGGAAGGGGAGGGAGGAGGGCAGGGAGGGAGGGGAGGGGGGTTAAGGGGGAAGATGTGAGGATAGGGCGGGGTGGGGGGGACTGTGAGGTGGGACTGCTGGTGTTGCATCCAAGAGTTAGGCTTGTTCTGAAAGGTGTGGCTGTACTGGTGTACCGGTTGCTCCCCTCAATGGCTGTTGCGTCCTGCTCGTTCTCCACGCTCTCTGCTGTGCGTCTTGGTTTCTGTGTGCCTGCATGTGTGCGCATATGCATGCGCTCATGGGTGATGCATCTCTGTGTGCTTGCACGGGTATGTGTGCATGTGCATGTGCTGTGCGTGTGGGTGTGCATCTCTGTGTGTGCATGCATGCATGCAGGTGCCGCAAGAGCAAGGGCAGCAGATGCTGCGCATATTCAAGGACTACATGTCGCGCACCTCCATCCTGGACGACTTTGACTTCTACGACAAGAGGCAGAAGGCCATGCAGGCGCGCAAGGAGCGCCTGCAGCACCAGCAGCACCACCAGCAGCACCCGCAGTTCCAGCACCCACAGCAGCAGCAGCACCACCCGCATCACATGCAGCAGCACCCACACCACATGCAGCAGCATCCCCACCAGCACCCGCACCACCGCCAGCAGCAGCACATGCTGGCGTTCCCGCCCCTGCAGCATCACAACCAGCAGCCGAACCCGCACTACCATGGCGGGCCATATGGCCGTGGGGGCATGCATCGGCACCAGGTATTCCATCATGCCTTTTGCTATGCTCTCATGCCTTGTTCTCTGCTCTGCCAGCTATACCCCGCCTCCTATGCTCTGCCTTGCATGTGCACTGGCACTTGACATGCATTCCACCTTTGTCTCTTATCCCTCTATCCCTCAGCTTCCCTTGTGCCGTACTCGGCCATCCCTGCACTTGTACGTGCCTTCCTATGCGTGTGTGCCCTAATGTGATCCCTGTGTGTCCCGCTTCTGTGTCTGTGTGTGACCTGTCACCCCACCAGCGTGCCTACCATCCCAACCAAGGGCGAGGCCAGCCCATGCATTCAACCCAGCCATCTGCTCCTGGCGGCCCTGCAGGGTCGTCCCCTGCTGAGGCTGAGGCATCAGCAGCAGCCGCTGCAGCAGCAGCAGCAGCTGCAGCAGCCACCACTGCCACCCCTGCTGCAGCGGACCAGGCTTCTGCCCCCTCTTCCGTTGCGGCTGATACAGCACCTGCTGCCGGTGCTGCCTCTGCTGGGGCGGCAGACGTTGCTGCTGCTGCGGATGGGGCCTCTGCTGCTGGTGCCGGTGGTGGTGCGACTGCTGCTGGCAGCGCTCCTGTGACTGTTGGAGAGGTGACTGAAGCGATGGGGTCTTTGCAGGTGGGTGGTGCAGCAGGGGGGGGAGCAGCGGCAGCACCTGGCTCTGAGACTGCTGCTGCTGCTGCTGCTGCTCCACCGGAGGCCTCCAAGTGATCACACATCAGAGAGGTTGGGGCGATGGGGTTTGGACTGGACAGGTGCGCTGTGCTATGGGGTGAGGCTTGTGCCTGCTGCTTCTCCATGCCCTGGCTCTTGATCGGAAGGTCGTGGATCAAGGGACATGGGTTCCGAATGCTGGATGGGTGGGTGAGTGGGATTCCAAGACTTTTCTTTTCCCAGGAGGGGGAAGGGGTGGGTGGCTGGGTGGGTGTGTGGGTGTGAGGATGTTTGTGGTTCCGGATCGGGGGCATGGGGATGGATGGATGGATTATAGATGTCTCTGGTTTTCTCTAGTGCATTTTGAGGTGGGTCACCTTGAAGACACCTTTTCCATGGGGTGGAAATAGAACCGCAGATTGCTTTAGCCCTGGTTGAGAGGAGGGATGGGGCTTTTTTGGGCGGCGGTGAGGAATGTTGAGTGGGAAGGTTGTTGTGGCGTACAGCTGTCCCTTCGAGTGATGTGTTTAGGCAGACCTTGGGATTGGATGGCCGGGGCCCTTCTACTTAAGGGAGGCGAGTGGAATGGAGGGGAGCAGAGGCATTGATCCAAGAACTAAGGCTGTGGATGGATGGGTGGATGTCGACTATGGTTTGCCTGGCGACATTGAGGTTTTACCACCTGGGTTGATGGGATTGGATCTTTTGGGGTTGCCATCTTGGGAATGGGAAGGGAACTGACTTATGTGGAACTGGAGGCACTAGGAAGTGGAGATACTTTCTATTATGGTGGCATTTGGTTAGGCAGCATCATGGTGTGACATTATTTCATGCTACTGAACGAAACATATTCACGCAATACATGATAGTATGACAGCCTGTGTTGGGCAGAAGTGCACTGCAATCAGCGTCCTTGCATGGTCAATGCTCTGGTGTTTTGGGCCTACGAAGGTGAGGAAACACGAAGATATATACAGCATACATATTTATTTATTTACACAAGATACTATACAATCACATGCTACACCACACAAGCAAGCAGCATCCAGTCTCGGCCTCAGGGAAGCTGAGTGAGGGAGGGGTCTTGTTGGAAGGACAGATGGGTATGAAAGCTACGGCACAAGAGAGGCGCTGCAGAGGTTGGTGTTGCCAGGGACCCTCTGTGCAGGTTTGCCAAAGAGAGGCATGCAGTGCAGGTGCAGAGGCATGGAGGGAAGGGGGGGGGGGTTGTCAGCAACGAGCACCAGCCACGACTTGTGGCACAGACACTGGCGCTCATGCTTGCTTGCGTGAGTGCTTGGCTGGTGCGCATGTGGAAGACACAGCAGCTGCTGCTGCCAGGGGATGCATGGAGGTGTGAACTGGGAGAGGTCTTGCTGGCACGTCGTGCTGTAGCCTCTGGCAGGGCGGTTAGGGCCAGTGGAGGAGGGGGAAAAGGCAGGAGAGAGGCAGTGCTGGCACGTGAGGGGCACAGGCAGTTAGCACCTGGAGCTGTCAGTGAGTCAAGGAGGCTTGTCAGGTCCAGGGAAGGGGTCTTGCAGGTGGGGTCAGGTGGGGTCAGGTGGGGTCAGGTGGGGTCAGGTGGGGTCAGGTGGGATTAGGTGCGGTCAGGTCATGTTGGGAGGATGCATGTCAGGAGCAGCAGCATCAGTGGAAGAGCAGGCGGCGCATCACCCGCCTGGCAGGAGCGCCCTCCTCCGCCACTCTCAGATGCTCCGATGCCGATCCGCCCGGCGGCAACGTGGGCTTGCGGGGCGTGGCGGGGCAGGTGAGCGGCGCTGCGAACGGGTCAAACTGCCGCCGAGGCGAGTGCGGGCTCGCAGGGGGGTAGAGAGCCTCACTCCCCAGGGACGCTGGTGCTGGTGATAGCGCCGATGACAGTGGAAGCGATAGGGCAGGTGCTGCTGCTGCTGCTGCTGCTGGTGCTGGCGCTGCTGCTGGTGAAAGTTTGGGTGCTGGTGAGTTGGGCAGAGAGGATGCCGGAGATGGGAGCAGGGAGTGGTTGACTGTAGCACAGTGTATTCCTGAATAAGATAGAGCAGACGAGAGGAGAGGGAGACGGGAGAGGGTGAGGAGAGGTGGAAGGGTAGCAGAGGAGGTAGTTGAGACGGCAGGGATGGGTTACCCAGGGAGAGGTTACTGCGCTGCACAGATGCGTGAGCCATGCAAAGCACTGGGCATGGTGAGGATTTGCATGCATCGGGAAGGACTGCGACTAACAGCTGGATGCCATGGCAGGGCTGCTGCTGACCACTCACCCGCCCCAGAAGCGATGCCTGCAGCAGCACCCATGGGTTGCTGCCCTTGCTGCATGTGCTGCCCCTGCTGCCCCTGCTGCCCCTGCTGCCCCTGCTGCCCCTGCTGCCCCTGCTGCCCTGGCTGCCCTGGCTGCCCTGGCTGTCCTGGCTGCCCTGGCTGCCCTGGCTGCCCATGCTGCCCCACCACCATCATCCACGTCGTGTTCTGAGCAGAGAGAGCAGAACCGCCACTGCTGCTGGCACCAGGTCCTGGAAAGGTGAACGGAGCGCCAGAGCCCTGGGCACCGGAGGCAGAAGCAGAGCCCGAGCCGTGCAGTGTGAGCGGTGCTAACACTCCGGGCGTTCCTTGCGCTCCTTGCAGCCGCTCTTCCCCGTTCTCCTTGCTGTCGTGTAGACTCAGCCGCAGCATGCGCCTCACACCACAGCCAGCCGCTGGGCCCTTCTTCTGCTTCTTCCTCTTCTTCTCGGCCCACTCTGTAGCACCTCCAGCAGGAGCAGCAGCAGCAGCAGCAGCAGCACCAGCACTGTCAGCGCCCTTTCCAGAGGGCTCAGCACCAGCAGAACACTCCGCCTCCGCTTCCCCCTTCGTTTCCCCCTCCACTTCCCCCTCCGCCTCCGCCTCTGCCTCTCCTGGCAGCAGCACTGTGCAGCGGAACTTGCTGCGGGGCCTCGGCCTCTTCCCGTGCTGCGGGCTGCCCACCGCCGGCGCGAGCCCATCAAACGCCCCTGCCGAGGGAGGAGGCGAGCAAGCGAAGGGGGAGCCGTCGAGATGCAGAGGCGGGGGCATGGTGATGGCGGGGAGGGCGAGCGCCGGGCGGTGCAGGGAGCAGGGCGCGTGGAAATGCCTGGGACTGCCGTCCAGCCGGCAGCTCCTGCCCAGGTGCCGGTAGAACGGGTGGCAGGGACCTGAAGAAACCGCAGTATGGTTACCAGTGTGGTTACCAGGGTGGTTACCAGTGTGGTACGTGAGTGCCCGAGGATACTGGAAACCAGACTCGAATACAATGTCCGAGTCGCTGCTGCTGCTGCTGCAGCTGCTATGGCTTCCACCCTTGTTGAGGCTGTGGTTGTTGCTGCTCATGCTGCTGGTGCTGCTGCTGCTGCTGCTGTTGCTGCATCCCCCTCCGCAACCGGTGGTTTCTGAGAGCACGAGGCTCATCCTTGGAAGAAGACGCAAGCTCTCTCTCTCTCTCTCTCACCCACGTGCCGTTCAGAAAGCAGGTTCCTGCTGCTCCTGCTGCTGCTCCTGCTCCCGCCCCTGTGACTGCTACTCCTTCTGCTTCTGCTTCTGCCTGGCAGTAGAGTGCGATGGCACTGTCAGGTGGCGGGATGAACCAGCAGGGCGAAGGTGAGTGGTGTGCAGGTGCGTCGAGTGCGGATTAGAGGTTAATAACCTTCAGGTGCGCGCACGAGACGGAAGGCTTCTGCTGAGCGACTGCCATTAGTTAATATCCGCGGAGCTGAGAGTTATAGCGGACGCAGTGGCGTCGGACGCGGAGGCGGAGGAGAGGGCCTCCTTTCTCGGAGAGAGAACTTCAAGGGAGAAAGCGGAGAGAACGAGGAGGAGCAAGAGAGCAGCGGGAAAGCCATGAAGGCTTTATCGTGTGCTGCTGGGAGCAGCTGTACTAGCGGTAGCAGTTGATTTTTGAGGCGCCTCAAAAATCGTGTGCTGCTGGGAGCAGCTGTACTGGCGGTAGCAGTTCGGCTCGCCTGGACAACGATCCAGAGGAAGGCGTGACCAAATGCGCGGCCCCTGCCAGGGGTTTCCGTCCAGTGGCGGACGCGGTAGAGGGTGGTAGGGAATACAGTACTCGCGTCGCCGTGCAGCGCAGTGCAGCTGGCGGCCTCTGCCCCCCGGGCCGGGCGCGCAGCGTATCAGCCCGAGGTCAAACGACCCGCTCCGCTCGCGTCGGTGCTGTGAGTCACAACCTCACAACCCCCGGCGAGCAGGTTAGCGATGCGGGGGAGGAGAGCGGGAGGGAGAGAGGGAAGGAGAGCGGGAGCGAGAGTGGGGGGGAGTGAGGGAGGGAGAGCGAGAGGGAAGGGCTGGAAGTGCGGTGTTGAGGGCACGCCGACACTACGCCCACAACCCCACTCACCTGCTTCTAGCCACTGAGCTACTGTGCCCCGTCTACTGTTGCGTTGCCATCTGACTGGCGGGCCGAGAGCGTCGGTCCCGGGCGGGCAACCTCTCGGAAGATCTGGGCGCATATGGCGGGGTGGCGGGCTTTTCGGCCGAGGGGGAGTGCGGGTGAGCAGTGCGGGTGAGAGGGGAGGGGATTGGAGAGAAGGGAACCGGACCGGACCGGAGATGAGGGGATTGGAGGGGAGCGGAAGCACCTCTGGCTGCGCGGTACTACAGTAGCAGCCCCTGCTAGCATCCCCTGTTGTGGTTACCACAGTGCAGTACTAGATCGTGTGGCTGGCGTGTCATTCCCCCGCTTCCTTTGGTCTACCAGGGGTCGGGGGGACTCGGGAGGGACTCGGGGGACCCGGGAGGGAGGGACTTGGACTTGGATCTGTAGGTGGGGTATGATGAGGAGGGGAGGGGAGGGGGGAGCAAAGGTGGCAGGCAGTCGCAGAGAAAAACGGACCACACGGGAGTGAGCGGAGAGGGGGAAAGCCGCAGGTCAACCGTCACTGAATGAGGGGAGCCTCGACCACGTGTGGTTTGGCGAGGCACTTAATTTCATAGGTGACTTTTGAGTCGACTCAAAAGGCACCTACTTTCCCGTACTGCACTTCGGATGCTGCTGAACGCGTTTTGCGTGGGCTGTGTGACTGCGTGGAGATAAGGGCGCGGGTTCGGATTCTGGATGGGCCGCACCGAATGTGGTTGGTCTTAGTGCGAATATACTCGGCCCATCCACCTTCCTTTCTCCTCCTCTCACGAGCCATTTGCATTGATTCGTCCTCCCAAAAACCGTTTTTTCTTGTCTTGTCGCATACCCACCCATCCCCAGGGCGACTGAAATCACTGTGCCTAACACTCTCACATGATGGCAGAATGAGTGAATGAATGAACTAGAGCGGCGGAATTCGAAGCAAGCTGAGACTACGGCAAGACTGCGAAGCGGCAGGAAGCAGCAGAACAGCCTCGCACATTCGGCTGTAAGTTGGGGCAAATTTGGTTATTTGAAAGAGGAGAGAAGTTGAGGAGTCGCTCGCGGCATTCTTGGCAGTTTTCATCGAGTCGCTGCAGCTGCTGAACGGAGATGAAATGCGGCTCGATTGAGCACATTTTAAACTCTGACGGTTGCGGCTCGAAAATTATGACCAATGAACATTCAGCTGGCCAGCAAAGCCAGAACAAGCGAACATCCTGTCCAAATGGGTGTGCCCGTGGTGCTGCGCTACAAGCGACGAATTCCGCCTAAGTAAAGGAGGACGTATAACAATATTTTCTACATCAATTCCGCCCAAATCCGTACACATGCATCACGTATAACTATGTCTTTTATCCTCAAATTATAGCTTAATTTGCTTATATGCATACCCTTCGCCACAGATGTCTGGTTGCAAGGATATATATATATATATACCTAAGAAAAAATATGTAGCTTCGAAATAACGTGCTTTTACTCTCTGAACATGTTCACCCTAGAATTTAACGTAGAATTTGTTTATTTGTTTGAAGTATGAATCTAAGCTATGCCAATCAATGAGGTTTGACGGTATGAAGTCAGGGGACTTATCCTGTCATCTCCATCCTCGCTAAAGCAATCCTGAAGCTTGTGGGGCCAGCGTGGAATGCTTTCTCGGTGTGCGCAACGATCAGCGCGGATGCTGCTGTGTCAGCCGACACATGCGAAATTCACCAATGGAGCCTCGAGCGGCTGGACAGCATTGCAAGGAATTGCGATCACGAAGCGCCTTTTGTTGTCGAATGTTGACCAAGACTCGGCAGGAATGTTTTTAATGGGAAGATCATAGAAATTCAAGTTGTTGTTGTTGTTTTTTTTTTTTTTTTTTTTTTTTTTTCGGTCCAGCATTGGTGGTAACACATTTGAAGGTTCCTTCCTTCCCAGGTTGGACCAGCTGTGTGACCAACCTGACGATGTGCTCATTATGCTGTAGTGTACTTCGACGAAATGTTTTCCACATTTCCCCCTTTCACCTTGGATCAACCAGCGCAGCTTGGGGCAGCGTAGCAACGCACTCAGATTCCGTTTGGCCAGCACTGGAAAATGTGCGAAGGGCCACATTTTGCGCATAGGCCAGGGGATGGGATGGCAGCACAGCAACAGGAACGTGGCATTCACAGTGTCTACGGAGGAAAGCGAGAGAAGGCTTTGTTTTTCTGCGTGTGCTGCTGAGTCACTCTCTCCCTCTCTTCCCCCCCTCATCCCCTCTCTAGCATAGCGTTGCATTGTTTTGTGGTGGAGTGGGTGGATCAGGTACGCGATCAGGCACGCGTCGCCGGTCGTCTCATTGTCACGTGCCATCTCCTCCTCCTGAGTCCTCACCTCACCTCACCTCCTGCTTTCTCTCTCTCCCCTCCCCCCCTTCCCTCCTCCAACCTAAACCACGCACTCCCCTTCTTTTCGCTGCAGTACGTTTCGCTCACCTATGCCCCTATCCGCTCTACGAGAAGCGCTGTCCTAGCACCTTCCAATATCGCAACTCCCAAATCCGACCGTTCATCTTGATTCCGCGCACTGAGCCGCCATCTCCCCTTCTCCTCGAATTCCCAGTCTCGACCTCCACCGACATAGCAGAGCGTTAAATTCCCGCTCTTTGCGTTCTGGCATATTTTTTTGTTTTGTTTTGTTCTTCTCACTCCTCACTACACAAGTCGACTCGCCCTGCCTTCGCCCGAGTCGTAGCCAGCCTCGAAAAGCCGTTGCCTTACTGCCCCGGGGGTATACTAGCATGGAGCATACCCGTGTGTAAACACTCCCGCCGCTTACAGCGATCGCAGCCTCCGAGGGCGGCCTGTACGCACACAGCTGCACCAGCGCCACTACCATACCACCGCCATCATGTGCAAGCGACCGGATTTTCCGGCGGACATCACGGGCGACGACGCCATAGCTCTCGACTTCCCCCCGCACTCACAGTCCGGCTGGCCCTCAGCCGGCCGTGCCGCCGCGGCTTCCCCGCACCTCACCGCACCGCACCTCTCAATGCCGCCCTTCACCCTGCACTATCCCGCCGCCTCTCCCGCCGCCGCCGCCGCGTCGCACGCCGCCGGAGGTGCGCCGCACCACCTGGATTGGCTGGCGTGCGGCCCGACTGGGTTCCTGTCCCCTGTCAGCCTCCTCCCCTCGTTTCCCTCCCCTGGGTAAGCGCGCCAGTGATAAACAGTAAGCACGCTAGTGACGAGGTAAGCGCGACACTGGTAGGCTCAGCCGCAACTCACCGTATCACTCTCATGTCGCTCGCTTCCCCCCCCGCCTCTCTCTTTCCCTCTTCACTTCTCTTCCTCTCTCTCCGTCTGTCCCCCACCAGCCCGCTACTCGTCCCGCCGCCTCTCGTGGACGCGTCCAACCCCGCCAGCGACATCACCGCGCGCCTCTCCGCATCGCACGGCCTTCACAGCCCGCGCGGCGCCGCCTGGACTTCCGCCGCCAAACCCGCCGCCCTGCGCAGGTCTCCGCCCTCCCCTGCCGCCGCCACAGCGACCAGCGCGCTGGCGGCGGCGCAGACCGCCGCAGCAGCGGCGACGGCGACGGCGGGGAGAGCCGGAAAGGGAGCGGGAATGGGGGGAGGGGGAGCGGGAGGGGGAGCGGGGATGTCCCCGTGGATGTCGTTTATGGGGCCGTCGATAGCGATCGGGCCCGTGACTGGTGGGATGGGGTTTGTGATGAGAGCGGGTGCGCCACAGGCCGTGCACGCGGCGGCAGCGCCCCTCATGAGCGAGAAGAAGCAGAAACGGTGAGGCATTCTCCTCCTCCCCTCGGGGGACTCACTGGGGAATCGGGACGGACGGCTGCCTACCTTGCCCTGCATTTCCTGTCTGCCTCGTTCCCCCCGGCGTTACCTGCACTTTCGCA
The DNA here is from genome assembly GCA_027943415.1 of Closterium sp. NIES-67. Taxonomy (NCBI): domain Eukaryota; kingdom Viridiplantae; phylum Streptophyta; class Zygnematophyceae; order Desmidiales; family Closteriaceae; genus Closterium; species Closterium sp. NIES-67. Next base: position 161,261 of record BQMB01000102.1, on the reverse strand, counting down.
ATGCACTTAGTCCGTTCTTCAATGACCACTTCGTTCCCCACCCTCCCCTCCCTCTCCATTCCCCCGTGTCCACACCCGTTCTCCCCCACTTTCCCCCCTGTGTCCCTCTTCCCAGGATCGTCTCCAACCGCGCGTCGAGGTGATGGCGGCGCACCTGCAGGTGGACTGAGACCCCCTTCTCCCCTCTCCTTGCACCCCCTTTCTCCCCCACTTCCCCCCCGCGTCCCCCTTCCCAGGATCGTATCCAACCGAGCGTCGGCGAAGCGGTCGCGGCAGCGGCGGCAGCAGCGGCTGGAGGAGTTGGAGGTGATGGCGGCGCACCTGCAGGTGGATGGCGCCGCCGCGCGCAAGGGGCTGGCGGACGCCACGGCGCAGCTGACGGCGCTGCAGGGCGAGCAGAAAGCGCTGCTAGAGCAGGTGGCGCACCTGCAGATGCTGCTGCAGCAGGCTACAGGGCGGTGAAGGCGGTGAAAGGGGATGCAGGGCGGTGCTGCACACAAGGGGATGGCGAACGCCACCGTGCAGCTGGACGAGGTGTAGGGTGAGCAGCGGGACCTGCTGGGGCAGGTGCTGCACCTGCAGTCGCTGCTGCAGCACGCCACAAGGCGGTGAAGGACGGTGTAAGGCAGTGCAGGGGGTTGAAGGGGGGGGGGGGGGGGGGGGGAAATGGGGGAATGGAGGTAACTGGGGGTAGAAGGTGGCTTGAAGGGTGGTTTTGAAGGCCGTTGACGGAAAACCACTGATTTGAACCCAAGGGGGGTCAGCTTCGTCTTTGAATAGACGAGGTGCAGTCATCAGGGGAAGTTTAGCTTCCCCATTGTACTCTGAATTGAGGACTTCGCTAAAACAGAATCCAGACTTTCGGTACCTACTAGGGATATCCACCACATGGTCAGTGTTTGTTTGCATACAGCAAACTTGTTAAGATTTGTGTTTATTGATCATCAATAAGGCTCTCCATTGACTAAAAGGTTATTCGTAACCCTTGAGATATTATGGGGTAGCAAAACTCGCATATAGACAAACTTACTTTGAATTAAATAAAGAAAACAATAGAATCCCAATCAATTCCAATGGTGGTACCGGTAAGTACAATGCCATACCAGTGTGCCCCTCCCTCGTATTATCCCAATTACATATTCTGCCGCACACTTGCGAGCACAGGCTCCAAGCCAAGGCACGCCCCACCAACATGTACCAGTATGGTGGTGCATGGTAGCACTAATGCACCCTCACGTAACGACTCACGAGTCCACATGTAGTACTGGCGGTACTACACGCACGCAACCATGTACTCGAAATTTAGGCTTCAAGTTTAGGCTCAAAATCGTCTCACGAGTCCATGTACTCGCACTCGTGCAGTCTCTCCAGGATCTCCTCATAGTCAGGCCTCTGGTCCGGGTCCTCCTTCCAGCAATCTGCCCCGCACCACACACCACCGGGGTTGGGTTGAGCAGTACCACATCAGACGAGACGGGCTTTCGAGGGGCGGCGGAATCAGAGGGCAATGTAAGTGTACTGTGAGAGAAAAGCGGGGGAGGGGTGTGTGTGCTGCATGCATGTATGGGAACGGGGGAGGGGAGAAGGGGGAGCGAGGGCGAGGGAGGTAAGCACCTGAGATGAGACGGCCGAGGCTGGTGTTGGGCACAGGAAGGCGAGAATTGTGATGGGCCACGGCATATGCCACCTGGTGGTGGTGGGACAAGGGGTGGCAGAAAGGGTGCGTTGGGGGAGATTTCTAGTGGACTCAGAAGGCACGTAAAAAAGTCACCCTTGAGGCGAGAATTAGGATGGGGCACAGCACATGCCATCTAGTGGTGGGCTTTTGGGTAGCAAGACGAGGGTCGAGGGGGACAAGAGCAGAGGAAGGGGTTGGTCGAGGTGACTCAAGTCTCGTCAGGGAGTGTTGTGGACAACCAACAACCCAGAGAAACAACTCTCCCTCACGAATCCCACACGTTTCCCACATTGTTTCTGGAAGAGCGGTTGGCCTTCCCTTAACCAGCCCCCCAACCACAGAAACCAGCCCTTAAAAACACACCTTGTGTGCTGCCCCTGCTACTCTCTCCCTCAACCCCTCCCCCCCACTAACCCCTGTGTCACCTCTAGCGGGCCATTGCAGTCCTCCCAGGGCCGTCTCAACGTGGCGAGCTCCCACATAATCACTCCCAAGCTGAACACGTCGCACTTGAACGAGCACCGCTCGTTCCTCAGCAGTTCAGGCGCCATCCACTCGGGCGTGCCCGCCGCCGTGCGCCCCACCACGTAGCCCCCCGTGGCGATGCGCGAGAGGCCGAAGTCGCACACCTTGACGCACCAGTGGCGGTCCACCAGGCAGTTGGCGGATTTGAGGTCGCGGTGGATGATGCTCATGCGCTGCAGACACAGCATGCCCCTAGGGAAGGGAGGAGGAGGGGGGGGAGGGAGGGGAATGGGAGGGAGTAGGCATGGGGTTGTGAAAGCATTGGGCATTTGGCGGGTTGAGGGGTGGATGATGCTCATGCGCTGCAGAATCAGCATGCCCCTGGGGAGCGAGGAGTGGGGGGGGAAAGGGGGTTAAGGCAATTGGGAGGGAGTTTGAGTGGACTCTTGAGAGGCATGTAAGACGTTTGGCAGGTTGAGGGGACAGTGCTAATGCGCTGGAGACACAGCACGCCCCTGGAAAATAGAGGTGGGGAGGGAGGGGTTCGGGACGTGATGGGAGGGGGAATGGAGAGGTGAAGTGAAGAGAGCTTTCGAAGCAGGTCAAAAACGTCTGACTAACATTGCCATTCAATGTAATACTGACACAACCGCATTCCATCGCACCCAACCTGTCCCACTCCACCACACCCCTCCACCTCCCTCCGCTCCCCTCCCCTCCCCTTCCCTCCCCTCCTCTCCCCCCACCTGCAGATGTCTCGAAGCATCTTGTAGCGGCGTTTCCAGCTGAGCGACTCGCCGCCCTGCCCCGGCTCGCGGCTGTGGATGATGCGGTAGAGCGACCCCATGTGCATGTACTCCGTGACCATGGAGAGGTGTGGGGGCACCGTGCATGCCCCCATGAATAGAATCACTGGGGGAGAGGGAGGGGGAAGAGGAGCAGGGTTCGAGAGGTTGTGTTGGGGGGATGGAGGGAGGGGCGGAGTGAGTTAGGTTGCAAGAGGGGGTTTGTAAGAGAGGAGGAGACAGGAAAGAGGAGAGAGTGAATGTGAGGACGAGAGTAGAGCACAGCAGAGAACAGCAGAGCAGAAAAGGGAGCTGAGCAGAGCAGCGCTGTCACAGGTAACCGTTTCCCACTGAGAAACTGGGTTGGTAGACAGCACAGCAACAAGCTCGGTTCTCCCAACTGCATCTACTCTACCACGGTAGGTAAGCACTAGGTGGGTGGGTAGGTAGGTAGGAGGTTACCATTGGGGTGGCACAGGCGGCTCAGCAGTTTTGAGACGTCTCAAGAGTCAAAACTACACTGTCAGTGTACCGTTGGGGTGTCTGAGGCGGCTGAGCAGCGCGATCTCGTTGTAGAAGTCCTCCGTGTCCTCAGGCTTGGCGTCCTGCTCCCACAGCATCTTCACCGCCACCTCCGTACCGCGCCACACCGCTCTGAACACCTCGCCAAATGACCCTGCACCGAGAACAGGGCGACGAGGAAGAGGAGGAGGAAGAGGAGAAGGGAAAGAAGAGGAAACGGGAGCCCCAGGGCGCTAGCGTACTGAGATGACCGGAGACTTGTGTCTATATGAAGGGAAACCTTTTGAGGCACCTCAAAACCGCGGATAAAGAGACGACTTTTGAGGCGCCTAAAAAATGTCTATATGAAGGGAAACGATAACGGGAAACGGCTCCTACGTCGGGTATAAACCAACGTTCTCTCGAGACGACAACTAACCTTTTAGGTTCCTCCAAAGTCAACTCCAAAGCCTACAGCATACAGCGTACGGCAGAGCCCCGATTTCCAGTACCAGCTCTTACAAACGCCCACTCTGATGCTGACCGTGACCTCCGACAAATCTATGGTCCACAATAGCAACACTCACGCGCCGCTTTTAACCGCAACGCTCTCCTACCCCTACTTCCCGAGGCCCCGCAAAAAGCAGCTCTTACCAACGCCCACTCTGATGCCGAGCCGGAGCTCGGAGAACTCTATGGTCCACAATGGCAGAGCACACACACCGCCTTCTAACCGCAGCGATCATCTACCCCCCCTTCCTGACGCCCCGCAAATCGCAGCTCTTACCAACGCCCACTCTGATGCCGAGCCGGAGCTCCGAGAACTCTATGGTCCACTCCTGCTGCGGCAGCAGCGACAGCTGCTGCACTGCCCCTGCCACTGCCGCTCCTCCTGGCCCTCCCCACCCTGCGCCCACTCCCGACCCCGCCCCCATCCCTGCCATGTGATTGGCCGATCCGAGTAGGGGCGGCGTGCCGTGGGGCGGGTGCAGGGGGTTGCCCGAGGGGGGAGGGTGGGGGGAGAGCGAGGAGGAAGATGGATGGTGGGAGGAGATAGCGAGGGAGGAAGGGGGTTGGGGTGAGAGGCCGGTGGTGGGTGTGTGGGGGTTGGTGGAGGGCGCTTTGGGTGGCGAGGACAGGGGGGTCGACTCATGGGAGTCTGTCTGCTGGTGAAGCAGCACCAGCTGCTGTAACCGCGGCTGCTGCTGCTGCTGCTTTGGTGGCGGCACCGGCACTTGCTGTTGTACCACGCCTCCTGACCCGTCCCCTGACCCCTCGTCTCTTCTGCTGGCCCCTCCCCCTTTACCCTCACCATCCGCACTCTTGCAAGCTTCGCCCTTGCCTCCTTCCCTGCCCTCTCCCTCCCCCTCCACGCTCCTTCCCTCACTTCTCTCCCCCTCCCCCTCCCCTTTATCCTTCTCCCTTCCATCCCTTCCCTCTGCTCCACCCCCCTCTCTCCCCTCATGTCCATCCGGCCCTCTACCATGCCTGCTGTCAACCGCACCCTCTCCTCTCTCCGCTTCGCTCTCGCTTGCTCCCCCTCCCCCTTCCCTACCACCCCCACCTTCCCGCCCTCCACTCCCTTCAGAACCCTCTCCTTGCCGCTCCTCTGATTGCCCCCCCGGCTTTCCTACGCTCCCCACACCCCCCTCGGGGTGCCCTCCCTCTGTGCTGCTGCTTCTCCTCGCGCTGCCGCTTCCCTCTCCTTCCCTCGCCCCTGCTCCCACCTCCTCACGCCCCTCCCCTTCCTCCTCCCTCCCTTCCATACTGTGCTCTAGTACTCTCTCTAGACTGTTCGAAACCGCTCCATTACCACTCTCCCTCACTCGCTCAAGCAACGCACTTCTCCCCTCCCCCTCCCCCGCCTCAGCACCTGCTTCCCCACTCGCCCCCGCTCCCCCCCTCTCCCCTCTCTCCTCCTGCTCCCCTCCCTCTGCTGCTCCTGCTGCTGTCCCGTTCTCTCCTGCTCCCGCCCCTACTTCTGCGGCTGCTCCTGCCGTCCCTGCCACTCCAACTCCTCCGACACCTCCTACTACTCCCCCTCCTGCCCCCTCTGACCCTGCTACCCCTCCTCCTCCTCCTCCTCGACCTCCTGCCCCTGCTGCTGCTGTTAGAGCAGCCCCTTGGTCTCGCGGGTCCTTGAAACCGGTCGCAGCCAGGGAGGGTGCGTCAGAGGCAGCAGCACTGGGTGTGAGGGCAAAGAGGTCAGCTTTGGCCGTGGTAGGTGTGGCGGGGGTGGTGGCGAACGACGAGTCACGCGGCAATGGCTGGTGGCACGTGGGGCACACGCGCTGGAAAGGGACGGAGGGAGGGAGGGAGGGAGGGAAAAAAAAGTTGTTTACAGTGTGTGAAACAAGTATACAAAACCCTAAAGGAGAATAGAGGAGCCGAGAGCCAATAGCGCAGGCCAACAATGCTGCTTGTAGACAGAGACGTGCACCTAGAAGCAGCACCTGTGCTCCAGCCTCCCAAGGCAGAAGCGGCAGCAGCAGCAAAAGCAGCCGCAGAAGCAGTAGTCGCAGAAGCAGCAGCAGCAGCAGCAGAAGCAGCCGCAGCATCAGCAGAGACAAACACGACTTTACTGCAGCTTACCGTGGCAGAGGAGGCAGCAGCAGCAGCAGCAGCAACAGCAGCAGTAGGGACATACCGAAGAGGCCGCAGCAGCAGAGACACAAAGGGCAGCTTACTATGGCAGAGGCGGCAGCAGCAGCGGCGGCAGCGGCAGCCGCAGCAGCAGCAGCAGGTAGCACCAGGGGCAGTGGGGATGGCAGCACGGAGGGCTCTGTGCCGTCTGCTGCCGCTGCTGGATCTGGTGCGGCTGGCGGGTCCACCCTCAACGCCCTCCTGTCCCGTCGTATGAGCTCGTTGTACTCGCGCACCTTCCTGGGAGGGGAAGGGAGGGAGGGGGCACGGGTAAGTAAGCAGCAGGAGAGGGGAGGGAAACCACGACGAACAAGCTCGTGTGTGGGAGGGATGCGATGGGGCACGGCACGGGCATGGGCAAAGATGAGGGAGTGGCAGGCAGGCACGTGGCATGAACACAGGAAGGAGAATGCAGTGAGACGGGGAGCAATGGTGGGGCGGGAGTGAGGGCGCGTGGGTGTGCGGGCGTGCGGGCATGCGGGCGTGCGGGAGTGAGGGCGTGAGGGCGTGAGGGCGTGAGGGCGTGAGGGGGCATCACTCACTTGGCCACCTCGTCACTGACTTCCAGAGTGGTGCGCCGGCGACCCCTTTGGCAGTGCACACAGAGAGGGAGAGAAGGAGGGGGGGGGACAAACGGGGAGGGAGAGTTGGGAGGTGGGAGCGAATGGGAGTAGGCGATTAGGAGAGAGCGCAGGAAGTAGAGGGCAAAACGGAAGTAGGGAATCGGGTTGGGAGTGAGACGCATGAGGCTTGAACGGGGGGGAGAAAGAAAGCATCAGGTTGACCCAGCCGGGAATGGCATGGCAAGGTGAAGAAGGGCTGAGACGCAAAGGGAAAGGTTGGTTGGCTGGCTTGCGTTGAGTTGGGTTGGGATGTAGTGGGTATTACCGAGGGGCTGATGGCTCGCCCATGTTGCGACGGGGAGGCGGGGTGGGCTTGAAAGTGGTGCTCCTGATGTGGGAGGGAGGGAGCCGAGGGGGGAAGAGAGGGAGGGGGGGGATTGCAGACGTCAGTCTGTGAGTGCACCGCCTGGAACACAGGGCAAGATTTGGCAGAAGAACAGCAAGAAGGGAGGGAGGGAGGGAGGGAGGGAGGGAGGGAGCGAGGGAGGGAGCGATGGAGGGAGGGAGGGAGGGAGGGAGGGAGCGAGGGAGGGAGCGATGGAGGGAGGGAGGGAGGGAGGGAGGGAGGGAGGCGAGAAGACGGCAAGATTTAACAGACTTGTGGTATAGAACCCAAGTGGAGCACAAGATTAGAGCGAGCAGAAGCGGAGCGGAAGGAATCAAGACAGGGAGGAGAAAGGCAGAAGGGGGCGGAGAGGACCGTAACTGGTGCTCGCTGCCACTGCCAGAGCCGCTGCCACCCAGAGCAGCACCAGCAGGCACTGCCCCTCCCTGCTCACTGCCCCCCCCCTCCCCTGCACTGTCCCCCTGCCCCTGCCCCTGCCCCTGCCCCTGTGCGATTGATCGCCTGCGAGGCGGTGGCATGGGGTCCAGACCAGAGGATCCCGGAGCAGAGGACAGGTGGCCCTCAGAGTTGATCGAGCTGAGGAGGGGGCGAGGGAGAGAGGGGGGCGAGGGAGAGAGGGGGGCGAGGGAGAGTGGGGGGCGAGGGAGAGAGGGGGGCGAGGGAGAGTGGGGGGCGAGGGAGAGTGGGGAGCAGAAAGGAAGTTGTGAATGCACTCAGAAACGCAAGTTTGGGAGGGATGAGCGAGCCAACGAGAAAGAGGGAAAAGGGGGATGGGCAGCAGGAGAAGAACGAGACAGTGTAGCAGACACAGGAGGGAAGGAGGGGGAGAGGCCAAGGGTGCGAACCTGAGAGAGCCCTGAGGCGTATCAGCATCCTCTGATCCTGCCCCGCTCCTCCTGTGGGGGAAAGAGATGGGATGGGGGAGGAGATGAGATGTTGAACATTTCAAACGAAGTGGAGAAAAGGGCACACATTTTGGCGCTCGTGCAAACGCACTCTCACACCCACCCAACACCCACCCACCCACCCACCCACCCACCCACCCACCCACCTGAAGGCGATGGCGGAGTCAGCTGCCCTGCGCTGCATGAGGCCCAGGGACGCCTTGGCGCGTGCAGATATGAACGGATGCTCCGGACTGCTGCTGCAGTGACCAAGGGAGAGGGCGGGTGCGGGTTGACGTGAGAGGACAAGAGAGAGCGGACAAGAGAGAGAGGACAAGAGAGAGCGGACAAGAGAGAGCGGACAAGAGAGAGCGGACAAGAGAGAGCGGAAAAGAGAGAGCGGACAAGAGAGAGCGGACAAGAGAGAGCGGACAAGAGAGAGCGGACAGAGGAAGGAAAAAGGAGGGAGGGGGGGGGGAGGGAACGGGGATGGAGGAGAGAGTGATGGGGGGGGGGGGAGGAGGGAGGGGGGAGGAGGGGTGGGTGGGAGGACAAAGGAGCAGGGGGCGGGGGTGGGGGAGGGGTGGGGGGGTTGTGCATATTCACTGACAGAAGGACAGCAACACAGGGCATGACCATTACCTGGAGGCCCCTGAGACTGCTGCAACGGCCGCTGCTGCAGCTGCTGCCATGGGGCTGGTGATGCCCCCTGCGGGCGACGACACATACCCATCCTCCAGCACCCCCATGCCGCCCATGCCCATGTGCCCTCCTGAAGCTGATGCCATGACTCCTGCATGCGCCCCCATGCCCTCGGGCCCCGAGTCCGTCCTGCGGGAAGGGGGCACGGGGGAGAGGGGGGGGGGGGGTTGGGTTGGAGGGCGAATTAGGGGCAGGTGAGAATGGTGCCGCCTGAGACACAAACACTGCACCAAATGTGGGAAGATAACAGCGAACGGGCGAGTAGGGAGCGAGAGGGAAAGAGATAGAGGGATCCGGAAAGAGATAGAGGGACCGGAAAAGAGATAGAGGGACCGGGAAAGGCAGAAGACGACTTTGGAGGGAAACCCAAGGGGGTGTTTGGGGAGGGGTTGGGGGGGTCGCACTCCAGTTTCCGCAGTCCACTCCCTGCGTCTGCATTCACTCACCCGCCGTCCATGGAGTTGTTGGAGGGCGTGCGCTGCATGCGGTACGCACCGCCACCGCCCCCGCCATGGTACCCTGCCATGCGCCCCCCGCCCATCATCATCATCGCACCCTCGCTCTCACTCACAGCCCCACTCGCACCGTGCCCCATGCCCATGCCCACTGTGCTCCCCCCGCTGCCCCCCTCCCCCGGGGATGCTGTGCCCTGCAGCGCGCCTGAGCGCGTGTGCAGCATGTGCATGCGGCTGCTGCGGTGGGGGCACGGGGGGAACAATGCGGGAGAGTGGGAGGGTGAGGAGAGCGCGAGGGAGAGGCTTTCTGTGAGATGCGGGTGCACATGGATGCATCGGATGGAATGAGGCCCGTATGTTTGTGGCACGACCGAGTGTGCGCACAAGCAGTAGAGCCGTGGCCACTTCCCACACAGCAGTCAAATGGGCATACCGGGTGTGTGTTCAAGCGTGCAATTGCGTTGGGACTCATCCCACAGCAGTCTGCTCCTCCGTTTCTGCCTCCCCACCTGCCCTTCAACCTGCCCTTCCACCTGCCCTTCCACCTGCCCTGCCACCTGCCCTTCCACCTGCCCTTCCACCTACCCTTCCACCTGCCCTTCCACCTGCCACCTGCCCTTCCAACGGCCCTTCCAACTGCCACCTGCCCTTCCAACGGCCCTTCCAACTGCCACCTGCCCTTCCACCTGCCCTCCACCATTCCCCCACCTGCCCCCCATCTCCTCCACCCTCCTCACCTGCCCCCCAGAGCCATGCGGTCCTCCTGTATGGCCCGCCGCCTGCTGCGGTGCCTGCGGAACGCATTCGCCTCTGGCTCACTCGTGGGGCTGGGGAAAAGGGGGGGAAGAGGGGGGGCAGGGGGGCAGGGGGGGGAGGGGGGGGGGGGACGGTGGGGAGGGAGGAGGAGGGGGGAGATTCATTGGAGCCTGCCTAATTTTGGAGCCCAATTTACAATGAAGCCTACCTTATGGAGGAGCCCACCTTATATGGAGCACAACTTACATTGAATCCACCTTATATTGGAGCACACCTTACACTGGAGGACAGCCAGTACTGAAGCACACCCAGCACTGAAGCACACCTTATAAGAAGCCGCACCTTATATTGGAGCCAGTAAAGCCCCCTGAGGCGGCAGGGATGAGGAGAGGGTTGGGGTTCGCTGCCAGGTTGGGACGGCGGGACGAGCGCCCAGAGAGGTACGACATGTACCGCTCCACACTGGGGCCAGCAGGGGCGAGGGGTTGGAAGGGGGGGGAGGGGGGGGGGAGGTCAAGCGGGTATAGGGGATAGGGATATGGGGGATTCGGGTATAGGGGATAGGGAGACGGGGAGAGCGACCAGAGAGGTACGGCATGTACCGCTCCACACTGGGGCCAGCAGGGGCGAGGGGGGCAGGGGGCAGGGGGGACGGGGGACGGGGGACGGGAGAGCGGGGAGGGGAAGGGGTTGTGAGGGAGAGAGGGGTGTGAAGGGGAGAGGAACAAGTGGGAGGGGAGGGGCCGGAGAGGGAGCGGGGATAGGAGAGAGGGTGGTTTAGTGCGAGAGGGGGTTTCAGAACAGGGGGGGCAAAGGAAGGTGGTATGGGCAGGCGGATGTAAGAACAGAGAACGAGTGGGCGCCGAGCAAGCGTACAATGGGGATGAAAGGAGGTCAGGTCAGGTCAGTCACGCACAGCGACAGGTCCGTCACAACACAGCTTCTACCAGCTACGTCTACTACCTACGTCTTCTGGCTACGTCTACTAGCCACGTCTACAAGCCACGTTTACTAGCTACGTCCTTACGATCTGGTAGCGGCAGCGACGCCCGTGCCTCCCAGTGCCGTATTCCCGCCATCCAGCAGTGAAGGCGGCTGCTGCTGGTACTGCTGCGGCGGCGGCACCTGCTGCTGCTGCTGCTGCTGCTGGTGGTGCTGCTGCTGGAATCGCGAGGTGTAGGCAGCGGCTTGGGAGAAGGCAGAATCCACAGGGTCGAGAGAGGAGCCTGTGAGTGAGGAGAGGGACGGGCCCATCTGCCGAGAACTGGGGGGGAAGCAAGCAAGTAAGCAAGGGGCGAGAAACAGGAGGGAAGTTTTGAAGCGCTTCAAAGGCAGAATCCACAGGGTCGAGAGAGGAACCCGTGAGAGAGGAGAGGGACGGGCCCATCTGCCGAGAGCGGGGTTGAAAAGCAACATGGAAAGGGGACAAAGGAGGGAGGGGGTGACGGCATGGGAAAGTCAATATGGAAAGCCCGGAGGGTGACAGAGGGGAGGCGAAATTAATAGGGCAGGACCGAAGGGTGTGTGGTATGTGGTGATGTCAGTAATTTCGTTTTGAGTCGACTCAAACGAAATTACTAACACCCAAAGGGTGACAGACGGGAGGTGAAGTCACTAGGGCAAGCCCGAAGGGTGTGTGGTTCGTGGTGATGCGACACATGGCAACGAGGCCAAGATGGGGCAGCAAGGGCGGGCGGGGTACAGATAAAAGTGCCTTCCAATGGCAAAAACTCCACCAACGTGGTGTCCACATGCAGTACATGGAAGGAGGGGTACAGGCGGCAAAGAGATGGTACTGGAGGAAAGACAGGGCCCATCAGGAAGGGCGAGGGGAGGGGGGGGAGGGAGGGGGGAAGGGAGGGAAAGGCCGGGGAAGGGAGGTTGTCAAAGGGAAGCAGTGTAATATGGTAGGGGGGGAGAGGGGAAACGGACAAATCCCAACAGCTGGACGGTTCTGGATCCATGGGAAAATGCCAGAAATGAGGCGCCTCAAACAAACACGAAATAAGATGAACGGGTGGAGGCGAGACAAGAGGTTTCACCCCACATGATGGGCACCCATGAAATGCACCACGGGCCCGCCGGGCTCCCTACTTTGACCCACTTTGACCCCACCTTGACCCGCTTTGACCCACTTTGACCCGCTTTGACCCACCTGCGGTACACGTCTCCCCTCTCCCTCAGCATTGACGGCCGCCGCGTGTACTCGCTGTTGGGGGGGATTGGGGGGGGTGGGGAGGGGAGAGGAGAGGCGCAAGGAGGAGGGGAGACAGTGAGTGGAGGTAGGGGGAAGGAGAAAGAGAGTCGGATGGAATGGGGAGAGCAAAACGTGGGGTGCGGTGAGAGGAGGAGAGAGGGAGGGGGGAGGGGGCGAGAGAGAGGGCACCTGTCGCTGAGCATGGAGGGCCGTCTGTTGTAGTCGCCGGCACTGCACAGGAAAGAATAAGGGATGGCACGAACGGCGGAGCAGTGCAGCAGCGAAGAGGGGTCGTTTGGGGGGCAGCAGAGGGAGAGACGGAAGTGGAGAGAGAAAGGACAGACGCAGAGGTGGAATGTGTTAGACGCCAGCGGTCAACTGGCGCTTTGAAGAAAGGGCAGAGAGTCGGATAAGGAGCACTGAGAAGCGAGTCAATCGTCCGTAAGAGTTCATTCTGTGCGTTTCTGTGTGTGTGCAAGCGTGTGTATGCCCATACATACACGTGCATGTGCGTGTACGCGGGTGCATGTGCGTGCTCATATCCACGTGTGCGCATGTGCTGTGCTGCCACATGCCACATGCCTCATGCCACATGCCACATGCACGCACGTGCCATGGCATACCTCCGGTATCCATCCATGCCAGGGTCGCCCGTGAGGTATGGCCTACGACCCTGGGTGTCACTGTGGGGGATAGGGTGCCATCCACACACACCATGCCATGCCATGCCATGCCGTTACATTCCATTCCACACCAGGTCGTGCCACGTCATGTCACATGCCATCTCCACATTTCCATGATGCAAGCACACAGCATGCGAGAGACGGGTCAGACAGGGGGGGAGGGGGGTGGGGGGAAGGGCGGAAGGGGGGAAGAGGGGTGGGGCGGAAGGGGGGAAGAGGGGGAGAAGGGGGGAAGGAGATGGGAAGGGGGGAGAGCAGCGTCCGACCAGTGGAGCAGCCCAATTTCGTTTTTTACCCGTCGTTCAGCCCACCGTTCCCAACAAATCGGCAGTGAATGCCGCCAACTAGCTCAACGCTATAAGCTATAGTCCACATGCTACTAAGTTAAGCCTTTTAGATTGACCCTAGGTTTCAAAGCCCGCCTACCTGAGCTCGCCCGGCGCAGGGTCCCCCTCAGTGGCTCGCCGGTGCGACATGGCTAGCGACGAGCGCCGGGCAGCGAGGAACGACGCGTCCACCATCCCGCTGCTGCTGCTGCCGCTGCCGCTGCTGCCGCCGCTCCCGGGACTGCCCATCGCGGCAACGGCGGCGGCGGCAGCGGCGGCGGCGCTAACTCTCTCCATGCTGTTAGGCCGCATGGGAAGCCTCTGCCTCTCTCCCCTCTCTCCCCTCTCCCCCTCGCCCTCGTGTCGCTCCATCTCCAGCGGATCCCTCTCCTGGCCACGCACCGCCGCTCTCACGCCGCTCTGCTCGCCTCCCTCTGATAGTAGATTCGTTTTGAGTCGACTCTATCACACCAAACGAAGCTACTATCACACGGAGAACCGTCACCTGGCCTCGCACCGCCTCCCGCTCCCAAACCCCTCTGCTCGCCTCCCTCTTAACTTTCTGACCTAATTTCTCTCGCTCTGACTCTGTATCTCGCTCTTACGCCGCTTTCACGAAGCCGCTAGTGCCTCCCCTGCGCATCTTACGTATCCTTGGTCTTAGATTTTTCCCTAATGCTAGTCTGCCTTGGTTTTTTGCAGCTCGTACACCACCTCTTCTTCGCGGTCTCTCTTTCTCCTCCACACCCGCACCCCCCCCCCCCCCCCCCGCCCACCCCCCTCTCCCGTGTCGCTATATTCCGTCCAGTCCAGTCCCGTCGAATCACCCCTCTTGCCTCGCCACCCCTCTTGCCTCGCCACCCCTCTTGCCTCGCCACCCCTCTTGCCTCGCCACCCCTCTTGCCTCGCCACCCCTCTTGCCTCGCCACCCCTCTTGTCTCGCCACCCCTCTTGTCTCACCACCCCTCTTGTCTCAGCATCTTCACGCCGTCTCAGAATCTTTCGTCGTTTCACATTTCACCTCGTCTCGCGTCTCTCAGCTCGCTCCTAAGTCGATGAGCACCGGGCCTTACTGGCTTCGGTACAATAGCGAGCCACCGCTTCACACTCAGACTGCAATCGGCCACCAACCACACACGCCAGATTTAAAAACGGGGACCGAGCGAGTGGACGACGCTCCTGGCAAAAATGAGCTAGGTAGACGACCTTGTTCCAGGTGATTTTTTAGAATTCTCAGAATATCAGGTGAATGGCCTTGTTCCTGCTGCTAACCGCGGAAAAGGGAAATGTAATTGCGTTATGCGGGATTTACTATCGTCGTCGAGACGTGAAAAAAAGGGTATGTCGGAACCCTAGAAAGTAGGTAAGTGAGCTCTCGGGAATATATTCACGAAAACGCATGGTGTCTTCTAGGGTAAGGAGGGACGTCCGACTGACGCAACGCCAGGAAACGAACTCGAAGCCGTGCGAAGCGTACATAACAAGCAGATACTAAGGACAGCCCTAATCCGGACTTTGCCCTGCCAGCAAAGCGGGGAAAATCCGTCCTTGCGATTGCAATGCTGTGTGTGTGGGGGGGGGTTGTGCTGTGAACAGTGCTCCCCGCACGGTGCACTGTACCACAAAGCAACCCTTTCCGCGCTAGTCTGGCAAGCGTGGCGATTGCTGGAGGTTGGGGGAAGAGGAACAGCTAGACAGCCAGGAAAGGGGAATCAGAAAGGCGGATGACAACGATGATTGCGTCGGCGGGTGGTTGTTGACCAGCGGGCGGGGCTGCGCTGATGCCAAGACCACGAAAGAGGCGGTTCAGCTGGACAGGAGGCCTTGGCGGGTGCACCTGGGGAAAACGGTTCGGCGGGAGAAGGGGGACACTGCCCCAATGCGGTGCGCGCCTGTGCGCCTGCTCTTTGGTGTGCAGATTTGGTGCCTTACAGAGTGGTTCTTTAGGAAACGAGAATGTGCAAGACAACGTGTTTTATACAAATTATAGGCTTCAAGAGGATCCATCTGCAAATTGTGAACCTTAGCCTACAACATGATATTTTTCTTTCTACATTGGGTATGATGCAACTACTCCAAAATAAGCACTGAAAATTTAGTGTGCTCACATCACATGCTCAACCACCTTGGGGTTTGAGCCAAGATCGCTCACCAAACCCACATGTAGTGGCCACAATCCACAAGCTCACCCGTATTGACGTCTTGGCTTGGCAGCTGCTCGCTCAAGAAGCTCGCAAAAAACAATGGGTGGGTTATATCAAACAGTGAAATTTATGAATAGAGAGAGAGAGTACACAAACATATACCTAACTGTTGTACTCTCTAGAAGATGACCCTATACAGTCTATACAAGCATGATAACTAAACATGTTTGACACACCCCCTGGACTGCATAGGGGAATGTTCTAGACAAGCAGCTCAGGGTGGCACTACTAGTCCAGCCTCTGAGACAAGGGTCTAAAAGACCAGTCAGAAGGAGTACACGCAAGGCAAGAACTAGTACAGGGCGGCACTACTAGTCCAACCACTGTAAGAGGACACAAGTCCAGTCTGAGTGTACACACAGATATATAGGACAGTACAGAGTCAAGGCCCGAGTAAGTGAGAGACTACAGGAACCAGACCAAGCTGTACACAGTGCCGCTGATGATCTTTAGGCGCAAGCGCCTTCGTAAAGATATCAGCTGTGTTGGCACCAGAGGCTAAGTGTACTACGCGAGCCTGGCGACGCTGCTGTAGCTCACGCAGGAGGAAGTACCGCAGCTGGATGTGCTTCGCTCTGCCCTCGAGTCGAGGCTCCTGACACAGGAGGATCATGGCCCTGTTGTCAGCGTACAGGACCGGGGCAGAGCTAGGCCGCTCACCTAAGTCAGTGAGCAAGAAGGTCAGCCAGCGGAGCTCCTGTGCCGCCATGGCACCGGCGTAGATCTCGGCCTCACAGCTGGACTGGGCAACAGACGAAGAGCGGGTAGCTCTCCACGAGACAACACCTGAACCAAGGCTAAAGCAGTAGCCCTGGGAAGACCTGAGCGTCTCGGCGTCGTCTGCCCAAGAAGCGTCTGTGTGTCCAGTAAGGACCACTGGCCTGCGTCCGCCTAGCACTAACCCCATGCCCGATGTACTTGCAAGATAACGCAAAACCCTCTTAGCGGCAGACCAGTGCTGAGGTCGGTGCCTGCCTGTGGCCACGAAACGAGCCAGGATGCTGAGAGGGTATGCGAGATCTGGGCGAGTGCAAGTCATCAGGTACATGAGGCAACCCACTAGCTCAGCGTAAGGACCACTGGGATCTACCGACTCCTCAGGAACTGGAGCGGAGAGTCTGTGGTCCAGAGGAAGAGGGGTGGGCTGTGCGGAGGAGAACTGAAGGCCGAACCTCTGAAGGACCTGGCGCACCAAGTGTGACTGAGTTAGGGTGATGGTGCGCGCGGCTCTGTCCCTGGAGATCTGCAAGCCAAGGTAACGGCGCAGCTCTCCAAGGTCAGTGCAGGTGTGTCTCTTCAGCAGCTCTGCCTTCACGGAGGCCAGTGCGTCCCTGTCAGCAGTGGCAAAGACCAGGTCGTCTACGTAGACGAGGATGTAGAACGGAGTCGAGCCAGCACGAACGAAGAGCGAGGGGTCTGCAGAGGACGGAAAGAACTGCAGGTCAGCAAGGGTAGCACGCAAAGTGTCGTGCCACTCACGAGGCGCCTGGCGCAGGCCGTAGACTGGCCGCCGCAGAAGCCACTGGGTCCCAGGGGGGAAGGTGCCAGTAAAGCCCTGAGGGCGACGCAGGTAGACCTGCTCGTGAAGGCTGCCCTGAAGAAAGGCAGTGGAGAAGTCGAGGGAGTGAAGCTCGTAGTCACGCTGAGCCGCTACGTGTAGCAGCACCCGAAGAGTAGTCATCTTCGGGGTAGGAGCGAAAGTCTGAAAGAAGTCCACCCCCTCGCGCTGACTGAAGCCTCTAGCCACGTAGCGCGCCTTGAAAACTGGCGGCTCTCCAGGAGGGCGCTTCACCTTGAAGAGCCAACGGCCATCGACCACGTTCACCCCAGGTGGGGGAACTGCGTCGACGAAGGTGCCGGTGGATCTCCAAGATGCCATCTCCTGCTCCATGGCAGCTATCCACTGAGAGGCCCAGGGTCCCGAAACCGCCTCAGCGTAAGTACGAGGGGTCGGGATGTCGAAAGCGTCTGGGTCACCCTCAGGGACTAGCAGCATGGAACAGAGATGGGGAGCAGCCTCGGACAGGAAAGCAAGCTCAAACTGGCGGTCCTCCAGGACGTCACTGCCGAGGGCAGGAGCACCCCCGACAGACGGAGGACAGGCAGGGTGAGAGACCAGAGCGGTGGCGTAGTCAAGGCGGCGGGTAGAGGCGAAGTCAGCGACCGCAGCGACGAGGGCGTCACGACTCGACACGGGAACAGACGGGTCGGTAACGAGAGAGGCAAGGACCCGAGGAACAAGAGGACGAGCGGCACGAAAGAAGTCGGACAGAGGAGGAGACGCAACGACAAGAGAAGACGGAGGAGGAGACGGGAGGAGGGGAGGTCGAGACGCGTGGGAACGGAGCAACATAGGGTGAGAGCGCGGGACAGGTGAGACAGGACGAGCACGAGAGGGGCGGCGAGACCAGACGTGTGAGGGCGGCGTCAGGTCAGGAGACAGAGGAGGGGACACAGGAGGGGAACGAGGGGGAAGACGAGCCGGGGACGAGTCTGGCAGAGGGAACACGGGGCCGTAGACGGGAAGAGGGGGAGACGGCAGGAGAGGAACAGGCGCAGGGTCAGGAGACGGAAGGCCGAGCAGACGGAGGGCGGACACAGGCGGGGACTGCTGCTGCGGCGACACAACACCAACGCCAGGGCCACAAGCTGCGCGACGGCTACCTCCCGAACCCTCCACACCGGCACCCCCAGAAGGGACACCCCCAGAGTCCACAAACGGCGGCAGCGACGACGGCGGCGGCGGCGGCGGCGGCTGCAGCGACGGCTGCGACGGCGGCGGCGGCGGAGACGACGGCTGCAACGGCGGCGGCGGTGGAGACGACGGCTGCAGCAGCTGCGGCGACGGCGGCTGCGGAGGCGGTGGAGGAGGAGACACCGGGGGAGGGACAGACGGCGAGGACTGCGCCGGAGGACTACCAGAGTCAGAAGACTCGTCGACCGGGACGACCGACGGGAGGGGGGTGACGTGAGACACACCAGAGGGGGCCGGACGGGGGGGCGGGGGGGGGGAGGGGCAGGGACCACCAGGGAGGGAGGAACCAGGAAAAGGGGGGAGTAACCGGGGGACCACGGTGGGGAAAGCGGCGGTAGAAGGAGACGGACTCGTCAAAGGTGACGTCGCGAGAGTGAAAGAAGCGGTGAGACGGCGGGTGGTAGAAGTGCCAGTCGGACGCGTCAAGGGGGAAACCGAGGAAGACGCAGGGGAGGGTGCGGGCAGTGAGCTTGTCCGTGCCAGAGGCACGAACGTGAGCAAGGCAGCCCCAGACGCGGAACGCAGACGCGTCACCAGGGGACCCGGTCCACAGAAGGGTCGGCGAAACCTGCGGCCGCTGGGGGTGCGGCCACAGGTTAAGCTGGTGAGCGGCGTAGCGCACGGCGAACGGCCACAGAAAATGGGGTGCACCGGCGTGGATCATGGAGGTGCGAGCCACCTCCATGACCAAACCGATGCGTCGCTCAGCGACCCCATTCTGCTGCGGGGAGTCCGGCAGGGTAAACGTCTGGGTGATGCCCTCCGCACGACAGAAGCGACCAAGGACACCTGAGGCAAACTCGCCACCCCGGTCGGAGTGAAGGCGCAAGGCAGGGAGACCGCGGTGGACACGAGCAGAGACAAGCCAGGGGATGAGAACGTCAGGCACGTCGGCCTTCCGCTCCAGGGGGAAGACGGTGGTGTAGCGTGTGAAGTCGTCGACAAGCACTAGGAAGAAGCGCTCGCGACGCGGCCCATGGACCGGGGCTGGGCCCCAGACGTCCATGTGCAGAGTCTGCAGTGGTGCGGTGGTAGGGGGAAAAGAGGAGGAGTGAGGGGCACGGCGGAGCCGGCCCTCGACACAAGGCGTGCACGGTGGGGCGGGGGAGGAGGGAAACTCGGGGAACGAACCGGGGAGACCAAGGACGAGACCGTGCTGGGACATGTGACGCAGACGTGGGAGTGCAGGGTGACCAAGGCGGTGGTGCCAAAGGAGAGTCGGGTGAGTGAGGGACCGACAGGAGCACGCGGCTGCAACCTGGGTGGACGCAGCTACCGGGGGGAAGACCCAGCCGGGGACGGCGCGGTGTCAAGTGTGAACAGGCCGGACACCGGGTCCCGGGGGAAAGTGGTAAGGGGGGCACCAGTGGCGGCCTCGGTACAGACAGCATACCGCTCGTGACCAGGGAACGTAGTGGTGACGCCAAGGTCCTGGAGGCAGCCGACACCAACTAGGTTCCTGGAGAACGAGGGGATATGCAGACCTGTGAGAGTGCCCGAAGGAACCGCCGGACAGGGAAGGGAGGTGGAACTGTGGGCAACGACGGGACCACCGGAGGGGTCAGCAAGAGTAACTGCAGCGGGAACAGGCAGCGGCGTCAGCGTCGTGGAGTCGCGGAAGAAACACCGGGAGGCGCCAGAGTCCAAGGTGAAGGAAAGCGCAGCAGTCGCGCGAGGCAGCAGTGAAGCGGTGGAAGCACCAAGGCTAAGCAAAGCAGGAGATCCTACGCCTGACGCAGCAGGGGAGTCTACGCTAGGCACCGCTACACTAGGCAACACGGGGTAATAAGAGGGAAGCACACTAGAGTCATCAGCAGACATCACATGCAAGGCCGCTACAATGGCATCCATGTCCAAGTCAAAAATACTAATGCTACGCCTAAGCAAGCTGTGCCAGTCCGGGAGGTCGGGCGCCGGGCCAAAGCGCTGGCGGAACAGGTCGTCCAGGCGACGAAAACAGCGAGGAGTAGAATGACCGATCTTACCGCAAACGAAGCCGCGGCGAGGACCGGTCTGGATCTGGTACTGACAGGGCCCGCCTCCAGAACCACCACCCGGTGCACCACCACGCGCACGACCACCACCAGCTCCAGGCCACCCAGGTGGGAGAGTACTCGCCTGCCTCGTCTGCGGCGGCTGCTGCGGCTGCTGCGAAGGCTGCGGCTGCGGCGACTGCTGCTGCTGCGGCTGCTGCAACTGTGGAGGCAGCGGGGCAGCTGGACCGGGCAGGGTCCCCACGTCCGCACCGGCACCGGACGACCCGCCTCCACCACTACCCCCACCCGCACCCCCGCCGCCTCCGCCGCTCCCAACCTTGGGGCGACGGCCCTTCGCCGAGCGGGACTGCACTGCAGCAGCAGTCTCAGCCACAGCGACAGAGCCGTCGGAGAAGGTACACTGAGCGGGGGCACAACCCTGAAAGATAGGGACCGGTACTGTACCGCTCGCCAGGGCTATGGAGCGGTGACGAGTCTCTATGGCAGTCAGGGTGTCAACAAAGTCGGTGAGGGTGAGAGCAGCAGGGTGGATGCTAAGGAACTGGTCGCGGGCAGCGGCAAGGCGGTCAGGTAGGCGGGTGGCAAGGAGGTAGAGGGTAGAGGTCATGGGAGGCTGGTGGACTCTAAGCTGAGCATCAGTGCAGGCAGCGCGCCAGGCCTCATCTATCGAGCGCAGGTGGGCAGCGAGGTCAGAGACAGTGGGGAAAGACGCCAGGTCAGGAAAGAGCAGGGGAAGGATCAGGCGACCCACTGAGGCAGCAGGAGGGGTAGAATAGCGCTTGATGACAGCATCGAGGTAGGCCTGGGCGGTAGGAATGGTTCTAAAGCGAGGGCGCTCAGTGGGGGGGAGGGCATTGCTAATGGCGAGCTGAGCAAGGGCATCGCGGGAAAGCCAGACAGAGCGGGCAAGGGCAGCAGCAGCAGTGGACTCGCGCTCAGCGGGCGTGGGATCAGCGGGCAGCACAGCAGGGGGGTCAGGGCAGGGGAGCATACCATCTAGGTGTGCAGAAAGCGGGTGGCCGTCCTGCCGCTGGCCAGTGAGGTGGCGGCGAAGGTCAGCCAACCACGCCTCGAACTCCAGAGGCTGACCCTCAACATCAAAACGAAGCTCAGCAGCCATGAGGGGCAGTGGAGGACAGTGCAGTGCGGTGCAGTGCGATGCAGTGCGGTGCAGTGCGGTCCAGTGCGGTGCAGTGCGATGCAGTGCGGTGCAGTGCGGTCCAGTGCGGTGCAGTGCGATGCAGTGCGGTGCAGTGCGGTCCAGTGCGGTGCAGTGCGGTCAGTGCTATCCAGTGAGGTGCAATGCGATGCAAGGCGGGGCAGGAAAGTGCAGGAGGGTGCAAAATGGTGCGGGGAACGGGGGACAGTACCAGGAAGTATGGAGGGCCGGGGCAGGTGCGTCGGGGCCGGGCAGGCACGACAAGGCCGGGCGGCGGCGACGGGGCCGGGCGGCGGCGACGGGGCCGGGCGGCTGCGACGGGGCCGGGCGGCAGGGACGAGGCCGGGCCGGACACAGCAGGGCCGGGCAGGGGCGACGGGGCCGGGCGGTTGCGACGTGGCCGGGCGGCTGCGACGTGGCCGGGCGGCTGCGACGGGGCCGGGCGGCTGCGACGGGGCCGGGCGGCGGCGACGGGGCCGGGCGGCAGGGACGGGGCCCGGGCAGGCCACAGCAGGGCCGGGCAGGGGCGACGGGGCCGGGCGGGCGAGCAGGGGCCGGGCAGGTGCGACAGGGGCCGGGCGGGCGCCACGCGGCCGATAGGCCGCGACGGGGCCGAGCAGGGGCGACGGGGCCGAGCAGGGGCGACGGGGATGGGTAGGGGCGCGACGGGGCCTGGAGGGGCGTTACCAAGCCCAGGTAGGGGCGCGACGGGGCCTGGGGGGAGCGCAATGGGGCCCAGGAGGGGCGCTACGGGGCCTAGGAGGAGCGCGACTGGGCTAGGGAGGGGCGCGACGGGGCCTGGAAGGAGCGCAATGGGGCCCAGGAGGGGCGCTACGGGGCCTGGGAGGAGCGCGACGGGGCCCTGGAGGGGCGCTACCAGGCCCTGGAAGGGGCGCGACGGGGCCTGGAGGGGCGCTACGAAGCCCTGAAAGGGGCGCGACGGGGCCTGGAGGGGCGCTACGAAGCCCTGGAAGGGGCGCGACGGGGCCTGGGAGGAGCGCAATGGGGCCCAGGAGGGGCGCTACGGGGCCTGGGAGGAGCGGGACGGGGCCCAGAAAGGGGCGCAACGGGGCCCAGGAAGGGGCGCGACGGGGCTAGGGAGGGTCGCGACGGGGCTAGGAGCACGACGGGGCCCAGCTAGGGGGCGAGCGGAAGCGTGAGGGGGGGGGGGGGGGGGGGGGGGGGATCCTACCTACGCGTGATACCATATCAAACAGTGAAATTTATGAATAGAGAGAGAGAGTACACAAACATATACCTAACTGTTGTACTCTCTAGAAGATGACCCTATACAGTCTATACAAGCATGATAACTAAACATGTTTGACAGGTTAACCCATCTGACACCAGCTGAATTAATTTTCCCTAGACACAATGAGTGAAGTTGCCTCCATATGTGTAGAAGTGAACCACGTGTTTAGGATGGCCAGGATCTAGAGTTGGTGGAACCACAAGTAAAAGTCAGCGGAAGACTTAACACCAGGGCTGATTTTATCAGACTATTTTAGTCTGATTGTCTGAAATTTCAGACCCATTTTTTTGCCAATCCTGATTTTTCAGACTTAGGCTTTTCTGGATACTGAACCCTTCAGACTTGTAAGATTTTGGATCCTGAAGTTTTCAGAGTAGTCGTTGTACGGATACTGAGGGTTCAGAGTACATCGCGTATGGACTCTGAATGCGACATCCATGCACCTTGTACTTTCCACGAGATTTCCTCTACTACGTCATATGTTGCCTTCATCATTTCACCCCCGCACGTCTCACGTGAAGTATCTGCACTTGGCAGGATTCTCGCCCCCTCTGTGACTGTGATGCTGCCTTAACAGGGACTTTGCCGCTCAGCGCGTCATGCTTCCTGCCACGCGTGCGACCTCTACGTGGGTGTGTTGGAAGCCATCAAAGGTTGGTAACGCGGGATTCTTGCCCTCGCTGGCATGTGCAAAACTTTCCGACCGACCGTGATTGGCGACAGTTCATGCCAACACATGGTTCGTTCGTAACGTCAGCTCATGTTTGGCATGGCGGCGCGGGTTTGGAAGGGGCTGCCATCCAGAAGCTGACGACGACAGTTAACCAAGAAACACGCGCCTCGGGCTTGATGGTGCCCTTCTTCTTCGTCCCTCTCATCCCTCCCCCTCCTCTCAGGCGCACTCAGGCTTTTACACGGGGTTTGTAAATCTTACTCGTCAATCCGTGTTTCGTTGTTCTCGTCCTCACGTAGGTTCTCGTTTGTCGACCCCGTCAACAGCCATGACGGGGACTCCTGCAGAAGAAGACGATGAGCCCAGCGCCGATGAACCACCTCGTAGTAACGAGCCTGCAGAGGTTCGTCGCTCTGCGATAGACATACTGCGGTCGTTAGGTTCTCCTCCCGTCGTTGCTGTTGTGGTTTCCTCCGCAGCGGAGGAAACCCAGCCTGCTCTAAACCCACCCCCGTCCGCGCCCTTCGTGCCACCACCATATGTCCCTCCGCCTGCCGTCGCCTCATCCAGCAGAGGCCCGACTCTGCCCGTTAAGTGCGTCACCGCCACCACAGTCCGCTACAGCGTGCCCTGCGCGTCCACGATTTCGTCTGCGAAGAAACAACGGACGGGCAAGTACACCCAGTCTCAAATCATGATCGGAGG
This sequence comes from Closterium sp. NIES-67, assembly GCA_027943415.1. Classification (NCBI taxonomy): domain Eukaryota; kingdom Viridiplantae; phylum Streptophyta; class Zygnematophyceae; order Desmidiales; family Closteriaceae; genus Closterium; species Closterium sp. NIES-67. The sequence goes on along the minus strand of BQMB01000102.1, from coordinate 137,472 downwards.
TAGGCTCCGCCACCCATCCACGCCGCCATCACCTAGTGCAGTCCCTGCCGTCGTTGAACTGCCACCGCCAAAGCTGAGTAAGAAGGAATTGATAGAGCAGAAATACCTCGTCGCTGAAGCAAAGTACAAAACTTCATGGCTGCCTTTCTTTCCATGGCTAGTGCTGACCAAAACAAAAGACGGCCACCCTTCTCTCAAGTGCAGTGTGTGCATGACGTTTGGCAAGGAGACCACCAAGTACAGCTCTTCGGGCGATGGTGGCCGAGACCTGCAGACACAGACTATGCGCATACACGAGCACTCTTCTGCACACAAGGAAGCTGTGGATGCCCAGCTGAAGATTGCCGACGACATCGCCGATGGACAGAAGAGGATGGACGACTATTTGTCGTCGGATGTCGAGGGGAGGCGGGTCGTGCGACTGCTCCGCGCTGTTGAGTTTCTCTGTAAGGTCGATGCTCCCATCAGCATGTTTCCTCGGCTATGTCGCTTTATGGCTGAGCAGGACACCCCGGACCTACCGCTCCAGTCTTACGGTGTTTATCTCACTCGGTAAGTACCGGCGACGAGATTCCATTAGTCTTCTCCGTTGGATTTTTTTAACAATTACTCTCTCTTCTGCATGCAGGTACGGCTTTCAACAGATGGTCCACTGCTTGGCGACTCTTCTTCAACGGACCCAGATGCAGCACATTCAATCGTCCCCGTTCATCGGCATCAGTTGCGACGAGAGCACTGATCGTACTAGAGGGAAGCACCTGATAGTGTACCTCACGTTCCTGCGCCATCGCCGCGTCGTCACCGAGTTTTTCTCGTTGCTCACCGTCGAGAAGTGCGACGCCGCCTCCCTGCTCTCCGTGCTTCTCACTCATCTTCAAGGCGCCGGCATCGAACTGAACCGCATCGCGGGAATCAGCACCGATGGCGCTTCCGTCATGGTTGGTCGTGAGAACGGTCTCGTGGCGCGGCTCCGCGAGCACATCCCTCACCTTGTGTCGTCCCACTGCATCGCCCACCGGTATAAACTCGTTATGTTATGTTGTCGCTTTTTTCTTTTATTCGTTTACTAATCTTTTTACATGCACTGTGCGCAGGGAAGCTCTGGCTGTGAAGGACGCCGCGTCTGCCTGTCCAGACTTGGACATGGTCGACAAGGTTATCCGAACTCTGGCCGATCTCCTCGGCCGTTCAAGCGTGTGGAGCCAGCGGTTCAAGTACCTTCAGCGTGTCATCCACAAGACCAACCTTGAAGTTCAAGGAATCCACGCGATTCGGTGGTTGTCCAGGGGCGAGGCAGTCAGACGCCTCTGTAAGGTCCTTGGTGCGGCCATCGTTTTACTGTACGAGTATAACCATGAGCTGTACGAGGTTGTCATCTCATACAAGTTTCAGTTTTGTCTCTTCTTCCTGGCGGACGTCCTCGCCATCATGAACGAGCTCAACCTAAAGTTTCAGAAGCGAGAGGTGAGCCCTTGCATGTGAGGTTGTGGTATGTTCTTTCACAATCAGCACTAACATTCTCCCACTTGATTTGCGCCCCCCTGTTTCCACCACCCCCACCCCCCCCCCGCCAGACCGCAGGTGGATGTTACCGAGATAACACAGGACGTCGACGAGGCGGTGGGGGATCTTCGGCACCGCTACTTGGAGTGCGGCGGGGTTTTCGGTGCGGGCGTAAGCGGCACGTGGCTCTCGGCTTTCTTAACCGTGTACGGGCGAGGGGGGGCGAAGAAAGTGAAGGTGCGCGGCGTCGACAAGGACGGGCAGCCGGTGACGCACACGTACCAGATGCACGAGCGGCAGATCAAGGGGCACGTCTACCAGAGCAACTACCGGGACTGCGAACTGTTATGCGCGAAATTCGCGAGGGGGAGCGTGACGAACCTGCTGGAGTGGCTGGACGACCTGTCGAAGCTCGGGCCGACAAAGCTGTTTCGGGCGGGCAAGTGGCCGCGGCATCGGATGGTGAGGGAGAAGAAGACGAGAGAGTATCTCCATGGCTGCAGTACTATCTTCGACGACAAGCTCCCCGGGTTCGATTTGAAGGAGGCGGAGAAGGAGCTGGCAACTTGGGCCCCGATCATGCAGAACCACCACAACGAGGAGGGCTTCTACCAGGGCCTCACGAATTACCTTGGCAACACGGAGTCAAGCAGGTAAGTCGAGTCTCCAAAGCACGCTGCTGTGTCTGCCTGTGTATGATTGTTTTTGCCAGTTTGATCACGCTAACTGTCTATGTTTGTATCAACTTCTATTGTTCCTTTCCCACCATGCTTGTAGTTTATAATTGATTCTATTGTTCCACGCCTCTTGTGTGTGGTTGTTCCATAAACAGGCGCTGGCCCAACCTCATGCTTCTCTGGCAAGCATGCGCGGTGTTACCACTCTCAACTGTGGAGTGCGAGCGTGGTTTTTACAGGCAGAACGTGATCAAGTCTTGGGTCCGTGGTGCTCTGTGCAATGCCCGCCTGGGTGAGCTGATGATGATTTCGCTGCTGAGATACGACATCAATTGGCAAGAGGCGCTGGAGCTGTGGCACGCAAAAAGGAGAAGACCAGCGAAGTCGGTGGTGTTCGCATCACAAGAGAGGAAGCGCAAAGGCAAGGCTCTGCTGGAAGAGGCAGAGCAGGAACCTCCAGTGCCAGACTACTTAGGAAAGGATTGGGATGAGGAGGAGGAGGAGGAGGGGGAGAGGGATGGTGGAGGTGCAGTAGCTATAGAAGACAACCCCTTTCTGTCGGATGATGAGGCGGAGGATGTCGTCGCTGTGGATGTGCCAGAGTTGTAGCTAGGCTAGGAAATTAGACTAGGTGTAGGTTAACTGCCCGAATGTTATGAAAAATTGGCGACTAAATGGTAAAATCACGACTCTGATTCATACTTGCGAACCCTGAAGAAATCAGGCTTGAAAGTTATTGGATCCTGAGAAATCAGACTACCAGGAAAACTGAAACCTGACTACTCAGACTTGGGAAAATTTTTTGGGGCTAAAATCAGAGTGGGTTTTTTTGAAACGTCAGCCCTGCTTAACACCTTGTATTGGAAATGTCCGAAATGACAAGGATAGTAATAATGAGTAATACATGCATATGTATAGTCTAGGAAGTACCTATTCGGAATGTTCGTACTGTATCGCGATTATTCGCGTGACATGACTAGTGCCTGTTCATGTGGCTGATAGTGGCGTGACCCTTCGGGTGACTATACGCGCGAACCTACTGTTCACGCGTTGACTCGCTACTGCTGACGTCATCACGCGCGTCCTTCCATATGAGGTATCGCGCTACTAGTACAATCTAAGTGTTACATCAGGAATGCATAAGTAAACTCTGTCGAGTATACTTCAACACTCCCCTTCATTCCTGAGTGTATGTCTCTGGGTAAGTGTCGCCGCGTTTTCAGATTCCAACCAGGTCGGAGCAGTACTGAAAGTTGCCGCGTGGGAGTTTCTTCGTCAGAAAATCAGCTGCCATTTCTTCAGTAGGCAGTATTTCACGATGACCTTCCCTTTCTCGATTTCCTCCTTGACGAAGTAGTAACGGAGGGCGATGCGTTTTCTCCTGTTATCGAAGCTGGGCTTGTTTTGAATCTTGATTGCGCTCTGGTTGTCGCAGAGTAACTTGAAGTTACGTATCGTTGCGTTTTTCGCCTCTTGAAGTGACTCTTGAAGATAGAGTCCTTCACGACCTATAGAGCTTGCTGCGACGAATTCTGCTGCGGCTGACGAAAATGCGATGACTTCCTGTTTCGTTGAGTTCCAAGAAATGACACCATTTGGTTCAAGTTTGAAAATGAACCCTGTACGTGAACGCCTGTTCTCGGGGTCAGCAGCGTGATCCGCATCAACGTATCGAGTTAGTCGAAAATTTGTTGCAATGTTTGTCGTGTAGCTGATGCCGATTGTAGGAGTAGAAATGAAATATTGGAGGGCTCGACGAAGATCGGCCATATTCTCCCATTCAGGTCGGCGCAGGTACTGTGCGAGCTGACACGTAATGTAGGCAAGATCTGCGGGGCATGTAACAACTACAAATAGAAGACACCCGAGCTGCTGCTGGTAAAGCTAATGCTCGGAGGCGGTAAGTGGTGTAGTATCAAGAGTGTGATCGGCCGAAATGTGACGAAATAGAGTGGTGAAGCCAATAGGAGCGATGCCGAACATTTTCGCAAGTGTTTCAGCGTACTTGCTTGCAGAAAGATAGATTGCATTGGGGCCGCAGTCGACGTTTAACCCAAGAAATTGGGTGACATTTGGAGAAATAGTTACTTCAAGAATCGTTTGGATTCTTTTCTCCATGCGCGCCAGAAGACTCTACATTCCAGGATCGTGGGGCAGCTGCACTAAGTTTAGTGAAATCAGCACTTCGTGAAGATGCTGCTGCCACAGGCGAGGAGCCTGTTTGATGCAATAGAGTGATTTAAGTAACTTGCAGATGTGGAGTCCAGCGTCGTAAGTGTGAGGGAGTTCGACAAAAATATATGCATTGACATTTGCGTATAAAAACACATTTTTAACGCCCAGTTGGCAAAGTGGAAGGTGGCGGCTGACAGCAATGGCGAGAAGAATTCGAAATGAGGTATGACGGCTGACCGGAGCGAAAGTCTGGTCGTAATCGATGCCATGGGTTTGTTCGAAACCTCGAACGACCCATCTCATCTTGAATCTGTCTGATTTGTCTGCTGCATTTGTCTTTATGCGAACGACCCATTTGCCCGAAAGATTTTTCTTGTCGCGTGCTGCTTCGCGTGGAACGAGTTTCCACGTTTTCCGCTTCTCGAGAGCTGCTCCCTCAACATCCATAGCTGCTTGCCATTTGTCAGCATCAGAGCCAGAGAGGGCATGCTTGACTGTTTTCGACTCGGTCCCAGTCGAAGGTTGCAGAACTGCGACAGCAAGTCCGAGGATCTCAAGAACCGATTGATCACCACGAGGATGAGGTTGACAAACTTCGACGACGTCATCATCGTAAATTTCGGATGCCAGATGGCGGGCACCATCATTTGATGCTGCTTCAGTTTTTTGTCGGCGCAGGTGCTCCTCATAATTATAGGCAGCCAGTGTCGTGGCTGGACGCAACGTGTTTAAGAGGGGAAAGAAGAGCAAAGTTTCTGTGTTGTTGGCACGTGTCGAAGGGATATAGGATTCAAACAATGGTTCTTGTCGTGACGAGGAACTAGGTTCGGCTGCTAACAAGGATGGCTGTGGAACTGTAGAAGGTCCTGCTGCTGCGTTGTCGGGCGGATAATATTCTTCGGCTGCATGTGCTTCGTCTTGAGGAGTGGCAAAACTCCGTTCGGCACTGTAGCGATCAGGATCCCGCTGTTGGCATTCCTTGGCGCCTTCGAAGTCATCGAGAAAAAAATTCTCGTAGAATATGCAGTCTCGGGCATACAAAGCTTTTTGGGTTTCGTAATCCATAATCATCCAAGAATAGGAGTCCTTAGGTACACCAAGGTGTATTCCCCATCGAGCCCGTTCAGTAAATTTGCCCACAGTTGTGCTCGCGGGTCTGTATTAGACCACGCAGCCCCAAACTCGTAATGTTGAGTGTTGGCGGGGTGTTTTGTCCACATGAGGGAGAGCTGTTGAAGACAAACAATTGTTTAGGTGGACAGCTTGCGCCATCGCAAATGGCCAAAAGTGTGCTGTTAAGTTGGACTGTTGCAGCAGCACGCGCATCTTCTCTTGCAGTGTTCTGTTAGTTCTCTCAGCTACTCCATTATGCTGATGGGCGTAAGTCACAGTCTTGCACCTAAGTATCCCATTCCGCGCCAGAATTCATCGAACTGGTCGCTAGTGTACTTGATCGCGTTGTCTGTCTGGATCTCTTTCAGCTTGATGCCGCTCTGCCGCTCCGCGATTTTCAGCCATAGTTTGAAGGCGTCGAGAGCTTCAGACTTGTGAGAGATATTCTTGTGCCAGACGTATCGAGTAGCACCGTTGATGAAGGTAATTTTATGGCTGTAGTCGTTGCCACTGATATCTTCTACTTCCTGCGGCATGAAGAGTATGTCGCTGAAAACGACATCCATAGGTGAGTACTTAGTTGCACTCGGAAAGTGTGACGGGAATGGAGCGTGACTCAGGTGAGCTCCGGGGCAGATAGTGCAGGGTAGCTGACAACTTTTAGGTCGAAGATCTTGGCCGTTGGTTAGAAGGAGTGCGTCCTTGTCGAAAACCGAGGCTTTAATCAAGTTGTTGAGAGCTTCTTACGAGGGATGACCTAACCGTTTGTGCCAGATTTATGCTGTAGTCATGTGTCCCTTTGAAGAAGTCAGAGTGAAGGAAGATGGGGCCAAGATGGAATGAAGGAAGAAGGCCGACGAAAGACGAATCGTTGGTGCAGGGTTAACTCAATGGCCATAGCAGAAAGGCTGGATGAATTCGACTTCTTCTGCAGTTTCAGCCCAAGGTATGCCGAGATGTCGGCGAGGCGCCCAAGCATTAGGTACGGTAAACTCCTTTTTGCCCCATATGCGTTCAACCTCCACAAGTTCTTCAAATGTAGCAGATGTCGGTTCTTAATTGTCGTAACCCCAGTTGCCATCTCCAGATGCCCATGTCCTTTGAACTGTTTCTGCTGCTGCTAATGCTGCTTCTGTTGGCTCTGCTGCAGGTCCGTCGAGGGAGTTGGTGGGAGAAGGCTGAGGCATGACGCAGAGGACATTGAAACCACGATGGTCTTGGCGTGGAAGATCCCTTTCCCAGTGATGATGCCAAGGAGCAAGTGAGACGTTCTTCCACTATCACCAGTTGCCTTCACAGGTGAAAACAGTAAAACAAAAACGACGTCTTTAATTTTTGCGATGCCGACTAAATTTCTTCTTGTCGCCCAGGTACAACTCCGTGAGCATCGTGTTGGCAGTGCTGACAAAGCAGATGCCACTTTCCATCAACTGCGCTTGTGATAATAAGTTGAAGTCGAGTCCCGTAGCGACGAGAACCTTATTAAGGTGAAGTGAAACTTCGGTGTCGTCGAACTCTAGTATCAGATCTCCAATTCTCGTGGCTTCAATAACTTGATTGTTGGCCACCGTGATGTTCTATTTTTCTTTGTTTGGCAGGTCTCATCAGTTGAGGAGATAGCGACTTGAAGACGCCATGTGGTGACTGCAACAGCTGTCAAGAAACCAAGCGACAGCTGTTGCAGTCACCACATGCTCGGGATACGTACGTTTGGCGATGTGGGCGTACGGCTGCATGTTCAACAGTCAAGGAAACCCGCTCGGCTGCTCTGGTTCTTCTTCATTAACGACTGCTGATCCGGAGTTTATGAACAAGGACAAAGGCATGGAGATAGATTGGCTGCTACTTCTTCCATGTCAGTGTCGTTGTTATTGTCTCGTCGGCTGCAGCAGCGTATACCACTAGACCAGTGTGGTCCAATCATGCAATTAATAATTGTCTTTCCTTTTGCAGGTTGAGTTGAAGAAGCTGAATGCGGCGAGATAGTCTTGACATGTTATTCAGTTTCTGACACTCTTCAATATAATGACCTGCTCATGTGCAGATTTTGCAGAAGCCCTTTCCTCCCTTTCTTGTCTGCTCCCATTGATTTGATGCACCTCTTGTCTGCTCCCCTTTACTTGATCCACCTGTATAGAAGCTTAACCCACTCTTGGCTTTGCCTCTTTTTGCGTTGTACAGGTCCAAGTCTTGCTGCTCTGCCATTAGAGTAGCGCAATGAGAAGTTTCTGAGATGTTCCCTTGGGAACGAAGAAGGGACTCGCACTGCCTCCATTCGGGTCCAAGTCCAGCCACAAGGATAGTGACGAAGAGCTCATTACTGAGGTTTCCTCCGCACTTGCTGAGCTGATCCCGAAGGGTTCTGCACCTGTTAATGTATAGGCCGTAAGCAAATACTTGAAATAACGCACCTATTCTTCAATCGATCCTGTCACTGGATAACGGATTGTACCGTCGAAATATCCCGGGATACCAGAAGATTGTGCGAGGAGTTCGAACTTGAATTCCCAAGTATAGAAGCCGCGGCAATCAAAGTAAGTTGAGGTATTCAGCTTGAAGATAGTTAGGAAATCTGCTTGATTTACGACAACTTCTGCAGCGAATGGTCTTTAATATGCCATTTGATGTTATTGCTGTTGTGGTTGTTGTTGTTGCTGTGGTTGAGCAGGTCGCCCATAAAAGGCAAAAGACCCAGCAGATTCATCTCCAGGGGCTGAAGGCTTAGCGGCAACAACAGCTCTTGCATAACTAGAATCATCAAGGCTCATAGAAGCTGTAGGATGCGCTGGAGCTTGTTGTTGTTACTTAATAGATTGATTAGTCATCAAGGAAGCAAAGTCAGATAGATCGTTAGTAGAATTTCCTATCTTAGTAGCTGACATAATTATAGATTGTGAAATGACTCTTCGAGGAGTGTGCAGTGCTGTCGTCATAGTCATTGCAATCTCATGGTTACAAGACACTAAAAGATTTGTACAATAGTGTATATTAAAACTATGGACTGTAAGAAAAACAAGGGGAAGGGTGGGCACTGGGCGAGGAAGAAAGCAGAGATTGGAAAGAGAATGAGACAAGGTGGCAGGTCCGAGTGGCCTGCCACCATGTAAAGGAGCTTGAACCCTTTACAGCACTCTCCTCTACTAGCCGAATCACTATCTTTAAATTGTGAAGTGTACTTAGACATTTTTTCATATTATGAAACGACTCTTCAAGGAGTGTGCAGTGCAGTCGTTACAAGAACAACGAGACATCACGAGACAGGAGGGCGGCGGTGACGTCCGAGTGTGGCCCTGTAGCGGTCGGATGGACTAGCTCGAGAAGGATCTTGCAATGCGCGGGAGGCCTCAAGGAGTGCGCGATCAAGCTGGGTGACGTACAACTCCTTCGCGGTGCCGCTAAGCCACCGACCGAGCGCCTTAAAGAGGCGGTTGGGTACACCAACATCAACAGCGAGGCTGGCAGCGAGGGTGCCGTGCGAAAGGAATAGGTCCCAAGGTGCCTAGGGTCCAGGCCGACTTGGGCAAAGGCCTTGACACCAGCCGCGAATAGTGCCGTATGAGGGGAACGTGTCCCTGGGGGATACGCCACTACCGGGTCAAAAGACCCGAACGAGAGGGCCAAGTGTACTAGCAGAGAAGCCAGCGAGGAAGAGAAATTGCTTTACCCGAGCAACTGGGCAGTGGCGGGCGGAAGACACGGCCACCGGCACCCATGCGCCCAAGGCGCCTGGTCGGTTTTATATCGGGGGACGAACAACCACATGCAATCGTGATCGAACTCGATCTGGTGCCATTGCAAAGCGACCAAATCCGAAAAGCGGAGGAAGCTAGTGAACATGAGAAGAGGGAACAGACCCTTTTGAAAAATGGCAGGGTCGGAGGAGGCGAAATAGTGATCACAGATATCGTAAATCTTGGAGGGGGGAAAGGTTCCTCTGCGCGCGAAGGACAAGCACAATGGCGGTGGGCGTAAGCTTTCACCTGGGATGTGAATGAGCCGCGGATGGGAGACGGGAGGCCGACCATCCAATGGGCGCAAGAGATGGCAGAGCAAATGGAGCACACCGCCGACAATGTCGCTTCGGAGCGAATGGAATGAAGAAGGAAGAGAGCAGTGGTGAGGTCACTGGCGGTAAGAAATTGCAGTGAATGATGGCCGCAAAATGCCCGGTACTGGTGCCAATAAGGCTCATACGTACGAATGGTCGATTGAACGTGAAGGTCCACAAAAAGGGTCAGCAGATCCTCTAAGAGGCGACCGAGGGGAAAACCTGCAGTTGCCAGGTTATACAACATCAGTAAATATTAATTGGAAGGCGTACATTGGGGAGTTGGGCAAACCGGCACCGCGAAAGGCATGGCGGTCGCTACCGATAACTAAATAGCTAGAACCAAGAGGGAGAGGGAGCGCTCGTGCGATCTCGGGAGCCCAAGTGACGCCGTTGGGGCAAAGAAGAGGCCACCAGAAGGCGCCCGGCCACTTAGGGAGAAAAAGATTAAGGGGCGCACCTGAGCGACGCGCATGGGGCAAGACAGCAAGAGCGAGAGATGGTGGGGGAAAGCATAGCAGCTTTCCCCGGCCTAGCTGAGGGAGAAGGCATCCTGAGCTAGATCCAGCGGGTGAAAGAATGGGGTGCAGAAGCGAGGCAATTGAGCATTGGCCGGTGAAGAGAACAAGTCGACCGTGTGTGGGCCCCAACGCCGCTCGAGGAGACTGAACCAAGGAAGTGAGAGATAGTAATCGTCGTGAGTTGCCGCCTTGGACAACTCATCGGCCTCGGTATTGAGCTCGCGAGGAATCCACTCAATGGTTAAGCGGGTTTGAAAGTGCACGCAGAGTTGGATGATTGCACGGCAGACAAGCGTCAGCTCAGAGCGGCGCGAGCCGCCCTTCCGAAGGATGAAGTAAGCGGACTGGCTATCCGTACGAAGGAACATGGCGCCGCTGAATCGCGTTGGTGAATGAAGTCAGAGCCCATAGAAAACGGACTAGTTCTCTGGCCGTGCTCGAGGCGTTAAGGAGAGCCTGAGGCAGTGGTGAAGACAAAGAGTCAGCGTGTCCATCAGCCTGCAAATAACAGCCCCCCATGCATAGTCGCTAGCATCAACGTATAGTATCACTTCGTAGAGGTTTGCGTTGTGAAAAGGCGAGCCGTTGAAAGCATCAAACAGTGTAAGCCAAAACTTTAGCTTGTTTATAGAGGCCGACAAGAGGCAGACATCCTTCCCCCACGAGTGACAGTCGGCAATCTGGGACAGCAAGTTATGAGAAAAGGCAGGGGCAACGGTGCCAAGGGCTAAGGCCATGGATGCGAGCATGTCTGTAATACGGGCGAGATGACAAACCGGCATACGGGACCCGCGGGAGCTGGCCGTGCAGATGCTCGTCAATTCCGAAAATGGGCGGTCGTGACGGTCAGCAGCGATGAAAAATGTCGATTGGGTGGAGTCGAGCACAAGCTCAAGAAACCTAAGGCTCTGGGCCGGCTCGAGCTGTGAGAACGAAAGTCCACATTCTGTAGGTCTGCAAGACTGAAAGCCTGTGTTGCAAGGGCAGCAGCCCTAGTGGCACTAATAACGAGGATATCATCGGCATAGGGGATTAAGTGAATGCCTTGACTATGCCACCGCTTAGCGATTGTAGGTTGGACGACCACATTGAGTGGGCTAATGCAGGTGAACTCAATGGACGTGTCCGCTACCCTGGCCACATCGGTGGTGATGAGGTCCGCGACCGTGCCCACTGCAAATTCGGGGAACTGTGCGGCTCCCCCATGGATCGGTGAAAACCAGGGGGTGGGCTCCGTTGTGGACCATGGAAGGCGATACCCAGCCGAGATGATGGAGAGGATAAACCGGCTATCGCACCAGCTGGCCCACCAAGCTACTCGATCCAGGAGACGTCCCCGCATACGCTCAGTGGTAGGCACGTGCCTTATGAGTCGTGAGAGCCATTAGGACCTTGCAGGGTTGAAAGGAGGGACGAGGGAACAACAAGTGAATAGGGGTACCAGAGTACAACCCAGTCATGCAGTGCAACATGCAAGTGTCCATGGTGCCCATCTTCCAACCCACAGAGGACGGGGTATGCGACAACCCATAGTGTGCCGCGACGGCCTGCAGGTTGGTTGTTGGTTGTTATTGTTGTTTTTCTTCTTCTTTCTTTCTTTCTTTCTTTCTTCTTCGTCTTTTTTTTTGTGGGCAACATATTTGTAGACCAAGACAATGCCAGTAGAGGTTGTGCCTCGATCCATGACCGCCCACCTCATGACAGGAAGGTGGCTCGTTGTTGTTGTTGTTGTTGCTGTTTTTTTTTTTTTTTTTTTTTTTTTTTTTTTTTTTTTTGGTAAGCACGGATGCGCATAAGGAGTATCCGTCGTGCGCGAGGCCACACCGTGCAAGGCAAATGCGCTTGTATTAATAAACGCTTTGCCCAGGGAGTGATGCGTAAAGCAATTCGTGCCAAACAAGCTGGGCAACCAACTAAAATTGAATCATAACGCGGCATGATTGCCAGCCGTTACATGATTTATTATGGAACGAGATAATCTTTTGATATAGCACGCAGGTGTTCAAACCACCTTGCTGGGCTGGTTGGCCCCTTGACCTTGCTTGGGGCATTCGGATATTCCATGGCCGGGCTCGCGGCAATAAAAACAGCGCCCATCGCCGTCATGGCGCCAAGAGTTCCATTGGAGCACCTCTTGGCCGCGAGTGCGCGACGAGGGGTTAAACCGAGGGGCAGCGGTTGTGGAGCGGGGGGGGCTCTTCTTAGTGGCCACCACAATTTGCATGGCGGCCTTCACATATTTATCCTCCACAACCTCACCATATTTCTTTAAAGCCATATTGGCCACCTCAAATCCGCGTTGGTAAGCGGAAAAGAGAAAGTGAATCTTTTCATCAGCTTCGTCGATGATCTGCTAGATATACTCAATAAATTGTTTGCAGCCATGAGCAGGAAGGGAAAATAAGGCGTGACGAGCAATGGCTTGAATGCGTTCGAAACTGAATAATTGAGTGCGTTTGCCGTCGCTTTTGACGAGGGACGAGCGGAGTTGAGGACGTGCAAGGGGAATAGGATCAAGGTGAGCAGCCGCTAGAGTGAAGGTGACGTTGGGTTTGGGACGAAGTTTTTTACCTTCGGTCGTGGTCTCAAGGATGGCGGCATTATCATCCGTGCCGTCGTCGTCGTCGGCGGCAGCAAAAACTCGTTGAGTAGGATGCGTGCGTGGGCGAGCCGCGGCAGCTGCAGTAGGCCGAGCAGGTTCTGGAGCGAGGGCAAGATCAGCAGCAGCTCCTTGCTGGAGTGAAGCGAGGAGGCAGAGAATGTGATGCACCGTCGCATTATTAACTCCGGTAGCATTGATGTTGTCGTTGTTGTGATTGTAGCGGGCGGAGTTATTATCTATAGTCTGTACGGGGCCTGTCAAAGTATGCGAGCGCGCTGTAACGCGTTCCTTGCCGATTGTGCCGAGGATTCTGTGTAGATTCTGCTGGCTGGCAGGGTCAAGTTTGGCCAGGATCTCGGCAATCTTGGTGGCACCCCCAGCCGTGATTGCCGGCGATCCGCTGGCCGCATTTGTCATTGCAGGGGACGGCGTAGCAGCACGATTCGCCGAACGCGGGGGGTCAGGATTTCGACCCCCACGAGCAGGCGAATCTGCTGATGCGCACGCGTGACCGGCAGGATTCTGGTCACGCGCTTGGCTTCCAGGGGCACGCGCGTCCACGTCAGCGGGTCGAGCTCCAGGTCGAGACGAGACGTGTTTGTCAAACATATATGCATAAGTTAGAGGGTACAACACACTAGTACGAACTCACCCTATACCCTCCATTCTAGTGAATCTGTTACTCTGAGATGGTATCACGCTAGTAGGTTAGGGTCGCGCTTCCGCCCTAGTCCTAGCCTTAGCCCGCTGGCCGCCCGTCGCCCGTAGCTCGCTGGCCCCTTGCCGCCCGCTGCTACTGCCACCTTGATGACCTCTACCATCTCTGCTTTGGTCCCACCTCGGACCCTCCTGACTGGTACGCCCTGGCCCGCCGTCGTTCACCTGTCTTTGAGCTTCACATGGATCAGATTAGGAATGCTACGTATATCATGTATGCGGATGAATCTAGTGTGACCGGATCATATTACCCTGTGCTGCCTAGTGTAGGTGTGCCTCCTGTGTGTAGTCTACGTTCCCCTGCTGCGTCAAGCGTAGGACCTTCTGCCTTGTTCAGCTTAGGCTCTACGCTAGCCCCTCCGCCGGCCGCCGCTACTGCTTCGCTCTACTTCACGCTCGACTCTGGAGTGTCTGCTGCTTTTTCTGTAACCACACTGCGCTCACGCCGCTTGCTGCCCATGCCGCTATAGCGCTTGCTGACCCCTCCTCCGGTCTAGTAGTCGCACGTAGCTCCACTACCCTTCCCAGTCCGGCGGTCCCCTCGGGCTCTCTTACAGGCTTGCACATCCCCTTGTTCTCCATGAACCTAGTTGGTGTCAGTTGTCTTCAGGACCTTGGCGTCACCACTACGTTCCCTGGACACGAGCGGTACGATGTCTATACCGAGGCTGCCACTGATGCCCCTCTTACCACATTCCCTCGGGACCCCGTGTCTGGCCTGTTCACGCTAGACACTGCGTCCCCCCGGGTGGGAGCGTCCGTCGCTCTCTGGTCTCCCTGCATTGCTCCGTGCCCTCCCTCCCTTGCCTGCGCCACCATGCACGCCCTGTGTTGAGGGCCGGCTGCGCCATGCTCCCCACTCCTTCTTGCTCCCCCCAACCACTGCGCCACTCCAGACCCTGCACCTGGACGTCTGGGGCCCCACCCCCGTCCCCGGGCCTCGTCGAGAGTGCTACATTCTAGTGCTTGTCGACAACTTCACGCGCTACACCACGGTGTTTCCGCTGGAGCGGAAGGCCGACGTATCTGACATTCTTATCCCATGGGTCATAGCTGCGCGAGTCCACCGCGACCTCCCCGTGCTGCGTCTCCACTCCGACCGTGGCGGCGAGCTCGCCTCCGGTCGGCTTGGCCAGTTCTGCCGTGTGAAGGGCATTACCTATCCGTACACCTAGCCGGACTCCCCACAGCATAATGGGGTCACTGAGTGACGCATTGGTTTGGTCATGGAGGTGGCTCATACCTCAATGATCCATGCCGGTGCACCCCATTTTCTATGGCCATTCACTGTTCGCTACGCCGCTCACTAACTTAACCTGTGGCCACACTCCCAGCGGCCGAAGGTTCCGCCGACCCTTCTCTGCAACGGGTTCCCAGGTGACGCGTCTGCGTTCCACGTCTGGGGTTGCCTTGCTCATGTTCATACCCCTGGCAGGGACAAGCTCACTGCTTGCACCGTCTCTTGTGTCATCCTTGGTTTCTCCCTCGACACGTCTGACTAGCACTTTTACCATCCGCCGTCTCAACGTTTCTTTCACTCCCCCGACGTCAGTTTTGTCGAGTCTGTCTCCTTCTACACCTGCTTTCCCCAACTAGGTCTCCCGATTTCCCTACCCCTGTTCTTGGTCCCTACCCCCCTGGTAGCCCCTACTCCTCTTCCTCCGCGTCCTGCTCTGTCTGGTGTGTCTCACGTCACTCCCCTCTCGTCGGTTGTCACGGTCGAGGAGTCTGCTGACTCTGGGGGCCCTGTGGCTTCGGTGTCGCCACTTGTCTCCGCCCCTGTGTCCCCTCCTCTGCCGCCGCCACAGCAGCCGCCGTCGCCATCGCAGCAGCAATCATCGCAGCCAAAGTCACCATCGTCGCCGCTGCAGCCACCGCAGGGGTCCGCGAACTTGGGGGGTGTGGGCGTTGAGGAGGGTACTAGTCCTTGGGGTACTGTCGTGGCTTGTCCCGGCGATCTTTGGGGTGGCACTTGTGCTGGAGAGGGTTCTTTCTCTGGGGGTGCTGGTTTTGGGGGTGCTAGTCCTAGGGGTACCGTCATGGCTTGTCCCGGCGTTCTTGGGTGCCACTGGTGATGGAGAGGGTTCTCGTTCTAGGGGTGCTGTCATGGAGCCTCCCGAAGGTAGCCGGGGTGCAGCTGGAGCAACAGCAGCAGCGGCAGTCGCCGTCGGTATCTGCCCTTCACCTCCTCGGTCTTCCCTCCCCACCCGCCTGTCGACGGTCATGTGTTTCCTCCGTCGGACTCGTCTCCGGCTCGTTTTCCCCCACGTTCTCCTCCTGTGTCTCCTCGTGTGTCTCCTAACCCCATGCCTCCGTCCCACTTCTGGTCTCGCCGTCCCTCTCGTTCTCATCCCGTCTCTCCTGTCTAGCGCTCTCACCCTATGTTGCTTCGTTCCCACGCATCTTGTCCTCCCCTCCTCCCGTTGCCTCCTCCATCCTCGCTGGTTGTCGCTCCGCCTCCCTTGTCTGACTTTCTCCATGTCGCTAATCCTCTTGTCGGGTCCTCGCCTCTCTTGTTACCGACCCGTCTGTTCCTGTCTCCAGTCTTGACGCTCTTGTCGCTGCTGTTGCTGACTTTACCTCTACCCGCCGCCTTGACTACGCCACCGCTCTGGTCTCTCACCCTGCCTGTCCTTTGTTCTTTGGGGGTGCTCCTGCCCTTTGCAGTAACGTCCAAGAGGACCGGCAGTACGAGTTTGCTTTCCTGTCCGAGGTCGCGCCTCATTTCTGCTCCATGCTGCCGGTCCTTGAGAGTAACCTAAACGGCCTTGACATCCCGACCCCTCGCACTTACGCTGAGGTGACCTCGGGACCCGGGGCCTCTCTGTGGATAGCTGACATGGACGCGGTGATGGCATGTTGGAGATCCACCAGCACCTACATCGACGCAGTTCCCCCACCTGAGATAAACGTAGTTGATGGGAGGTGGCTCTTCAAGGTGAAGCGCCCTCCTGGAGAGCCGCCGGTGTTCAAGGCGCGCTACGTTGCTAGAGGCTTCAGTCAGCGCGAGAAAGTTGACTTCTTTCAGACCTTCGCCCTGACCCCAAAGATGACCACTCTTCGGGCGCTACTACACGTAGCAGCACAGCGTGACTATGGGCAGCACTCTCTCAACTTCTCAACATCGTTTCTTGAGGGCAGTCTTCACAAGCAAGTCTACCTACGTCGCCCGCTAGGCTTTACGGACAGCTTCGCCCCGGGGACCGAGTGGCTCCTCCGGCGCCCAGTTTACAGCCTGCAGCAGGCGCGTCGAGAGTGGCACGACACTCTTCATGCTACGTTAGCTGACCTGTAGTTCTTCTCGTCAGCTGCAGGCCCATCACTCTTCGTTCATTACATCCTTGTCTACGTAGATGACCTGGTCTTTGCCACTGCAGACAGGGACGCACTGGCCTTTGTGAGGGCCGAGCTGCTAAGGAGACACACCTGCACTGACCTAGGAGAGCTGCGCCACTACCTTGGCTTGCAGATATCTGGGGACAGAGCAGCGCGCACCATCACTCTTACGCAGCCACACTTGGTGCGCCAGATCCTTCCTAGGTTCGGTCATAAGTTCTCCTCTCCACAACCCACACCTCTGCCGGTAGATCACAGGCTCTCAGCTCTTGTCCTTGAGGAATCAGTAGAGCCCAGTGGTCCTTACGCAGAGCTGGTGGGTTGCCTCATGTACTTGAGGACTTGCACTCGTCCAGATCTCGCATACCCTCTCAACATCCTGGCTCGCTTTGTGGCCACAGCAGACACCGACCGCAGCATTGGTGGGCCGCTAAGACAGTTTTGCGTTATCTAGCGAGTACATCGGGCATGGGGCTAGTGCAAGGAGGATGCAGGCCAGTGGTCCTTACTAGGCACACAAACGCTCCGTAGGCGGACGACGCTGAGATGCGCAGGTCCTCCTAGGGCTACTGCTTTTGCCTTGGTGCGGGTGCCATTTCGTGGAGGTCCATTCGCTCGTCGTCTGTTGCCCAGTCCAGCTGGGAGGCTGAGATCTACGGGGGTGCCATGGCGGCACAGGAACTCCGCGGGCTGACCTTCTTGCTCACAGACTTAGGTGAGCGGCCTAGCTCTGCCCCGGTTCTGTACGCTGAAAACAGGGCCATGATCCTCCTGTATTATGAGCCTCGACTGGAGGGCAGAGCGAAGCACATCCAGCTGCGGTACTTCCTTTTGCGCAAGCTACAGTACTACCGCGTAGTACACTTGGCCTCCGGTGCCAACATAGCTGATATCTTTACTAAGGCGCTTGCGCATAAAAATCATCAGTGGCACTGTGTACAGCTTGGTCTGGTTCCAGTAGCTTCTTACTTGCTAGGACCTTGATTGTGTACTACTTTTTATATATTCTCCTGACTGGCCTTGTGGCTTCTGTTCCAGTGGCCGGACTAGTAGTGCCGCCCTGGTTTGCTCTTGTCTAGTTTGTGTTCTTTTGACTGGTCTTCTGACCCTTGCCTCAGAGGTTGGACTAGTTGTGCCACCCTTAGCTGCATGTCTCTTGCCAGGCACTGCCCCTTATCTAACCTAGGGGGTGTGTCAAACATATCTGCATATGTTATAATAGGCCTGATAGGTGCATTCTCTTAGAGGCTACAACACACTAGTACAAAATCACCATCTACCTTCCATTCTAGTGAATGTGTTACTTAGAGAGTGTTTGCCTGCCGCATGCCGATCGCGAACTCCCGCGTTATGCCTGTCATCCTGATTCACCTCGGGAGGTACGACATCCCGACGCCCGTTACGATCCGCCATGTCGAAAACGCCCATGTTGACTCTGACGTTTTGAACACGCCGTGCGCCATTAAGCAAATCCAACGTGCTAACAGGGGGATTATTACGAGCCTCCTGACGAGGGGAACGGGAATGCTCCGATGAGAGGAAGAGTCCTGGTCATCGTTCTGGACAGGAGAACCACGACGCCCACTGCTCCTTGTGGTCATCCGAGAAGGAGGGGGCCTTCCATCAACAGCGGAAACCATTCCGCTTGCCATAGAGGAAATCCTAAATTGGAGAACTTCCTTGAGAAGAAACTTTTAGGCCTATTACTAGGCATTTGGGTTTAGGGGAGTGTGTTGGGTGGAAGAAAGAAGAGATTGGAAGGAGAATGAGACTATATAGTAGGTCTGAGTGGCCTGCCACCATGTAATAGAGCTTGACTCCTTTACAACACTCTCCTCTACTAATCGAATAACAATCTTTAAATTGTGAAGTTTATTTCAACAATTTATCATATCTATAACTTAAGCTTAAAACCCCACGGCAAAATTGCAGAGGGGGGTCCCTTTTGATGGCAGCCTCTCTGGGAAAAAATGAAGTCCCTTTTTGGACGAGGAGGCCACCAAACGAGAGGCGCACAACTTCGCACCAAACGAAACAAAAACATCAAAAGTTTCCTCCCATTGGTCGAACCAAAACATTTATTAGGGTTGGGCGCGAGAATGTGCACGCAAAATGGAATTCAGAAATTCCGCGTCGGCAGCCCGTTGCACAGCTAGTCGCAAGACTGCATGACTAGTCGGGCGAGAGGGCCACGAAAACAAAGGGGACTGTCTTACTTTTCAAGAGGGACCCCCCTCTTCTATTCCTGCACAAACACCGCCACTCTGTCCGTCGCCATAACCATGTAATAACGCACCCAGCGGGACACACAGAACAATATATTGTATCCAGGCAAAGAGAATAGAGGTTTTTTGCACACGCATAAGAACTTCCCGCGCGCGTAGTGGGTTACGGTAGTTGGTTACGGAATACGCTGCATGCTTCGAGACTGCAACCAGCCTCCCATTGTGCACTTCATGTTTCCTGCTGCATCCCGCTTTAGACCTCCCGCTTCCCGCGTTTCGCTGCCTCCCCCTTCCTGCTTCCCGCCTCCCGCCTCCCGCCTCGGGCTTCCCGCTTCCCGCTTCCTACTACCCACTTCCCCTTCCCCGCTCCCCGCCTCCCGCATCTTGCTTCCCGCGTCTCGTTGCCTCCCGCTTCCCACTCCACGCTTCCAGCTTCCCGCCTCCCGCTTCCCGCGTTTTGCTGCCTCCTGCTTCCCGCTCCCCGCTTCCCACTTTCCCGCTTCGCGCCACCCGCCTCCCGCTTCCCACGTTTAGCTGGGTCATGCTTCCATCGTTTCGCTGCCTCCCACTCCCCGCTTCCCCCCACACTCTCTCTCTCGCTCTCTTGCTCTATCACACCCCCCCCCCCCCCCCCCCATGCCCAACTCATGAACTCCCTCAATCATCCGTCGACGTCCATTCGAAAGTTTCAGCTCATCCCCCCCCCTCTCTCTCACTCTCTCTCTCTCTCTCTCTCTCTCTCTCTCTCTCTCTCTCTCTCTCTCTCCCTCTCCCTCTCTCTCCCTCTCTCTCTCTCTCTCGCTCTCTCTCTCTCTCTCTCTCTCTCTCTCTCTCTCTCTCTCTCTCTCTCTCTCTCTCTCTCTCTCCCTCTCCCTCTCTCTCCCTCTCTCTCCCTCTTTCTCTCTCTCTCGCTCTCTCTCTCTCTCTCTCTCTCTCTCTCTCTCTCTCTCTCTCTCTCACACACACACACACACCCACACGCTCTCTCTCTCTCTCTCTCTCTCTCTCTCTCTCTCTCTCTCTCTCTCTCTCTCTCTCTCTCTCTCACACACACACACTCTCTCTCTCCCTCTCTCTCTCTCTCTCTCTCTCTCTCTCTCTCTCTCTCTCTCTCTCTCTCTCTCTCTCTCTCTCTCTCCCCCCCTCCCTCTCTCTCTCTCTCACTCTCCCACTCTATCTCGCTCTCTGCCCATACCTCACACGCTATCTCGTGCCCTGCTGCCCATCCACTATTTCTCTCTCATGTTATCACTGTTAGAATACTAGAATGACTAGAAATAAGAGAGAACAAGAAAGATATAGGCTTGGGCTGTACTCTCTAAGAACATACACCCATTCTAGCCTATAACTTCTACATGCAGAATATATGTATAAGTTGACACACCCCCTAGGCTAGATAAGGGGTAGTGCTGAACAAGAAGCACACTGTTAAGGGCGGCACTACTAGTCCGGCCACTGGAAGAGGAGCAACAAGGCCAATCTGAAATATATATATAAAGAGGAGTACACATTGAAGGTCCTAGCAAGTGAGTGTCCACAGGAACCAGACCAAGCTATAAGCAGTGCCGCTGATGATCTTTAGGCGCAAGCACCTTAGTAAAAATATCAGCTGTGTTGGCACTAGAGGCCAAGTGTACTACGCGGGCCTGGCGGCGCTGCTGTAGCTCACGCAGGAGGAAGTACTGCAGCTGAATGTGCTTCACTCTGCCCTCAAGTCGAGGCTCCTGATACAGGAGGATCATGGCCTTGTTGTCAGCATACAAGACCGGGGCAGAGCTAGGCCGCTCACCTAATTCTGTAAGCAAGAGCGTTAGCCAGCGGAACTCCTGTGCCGCCATGGCACTGGCGTAGATCTCAGCCTCACAGCTAGACTGGGCAACAGACAAGGAGCAAGTGGGCCTCCACGAGATGGCACCCGAACCAAGGCTAAAGCAGTAGCCTTGGGAGGACCTGAGGGTCTCAGCGTCGTCTGCCCAAGAAGTGTCTGTGTGCCCAGTAAGGACCACTGGCCTGCGTCCTCCTAGCACTAGCCCCATGCCTGATGTACTCGCTAGAAAACGCAAAACCCTCTTAGCAGCCGACCAGTGCTGTGGTCGGTGTGTGCCGGTGGCCACAAAGCGAGCCAGGATGCTGAGAGGGTATGCGAGATCTGGACGAGTGCAAGTCATCAGGTATATGAGGCAACCCACCAGCTCTGGAATAGGAGCTGCGAGCCAATGGACTACTGGCACACGGGTGGGCTGTGCGGAAGAAAACTGAAGGCCGATCCTCTGAAGGATTAAGCGCACCAAGAGTGACTGTGAGAGAGTGATGGTGCACGCTGCTCTGTCCCTGGAGATCTGTAGGCCAAGGTAGCAGCTCAGCTCTCCTAGGTCAGTGTAGGTGTGCCTCCTCAGCAGCTCGGCCTTCATGGAGGCCAGTGCATCTCTGTCTGGGTAGCGAAGACCAGGTCGTCTATGTAGACAAGGCTGTAGAATGGAGTCTGGCCAGAACGAACGAAGAGCGAGGGGTCTGCAGAGGACGGAAAGAAGAGCAGGTCAGCTAGCGTAGCAAACAGCGTGTCGTGCCACTCACGGGGTGCATGTTGCAGGCGGTAGACCGAGCGCCGGAGGAGCCACTAGGTACCACGTGGGAAGGTACCGGTGAAGCCCTGTGGACAGCGCAGGTAGACCTGCTTGTATAGGCTGCCCTGAAGAAAAACAGTGGAGAAATCGAGAGAGTGGAGCTCGTATTCAAGTTGTGCTGCTACATATAGCAGCGACCGAAGAGTAGTCATCTTCGGGGTCGGGGCGAAGGTCTGAAAGAAGTCCACCCCCTCTCCCTGACTGAAGCCTCGAGCCACGTAGCGCGCCTTGAACAGAGGCGGCTCTCCAGGAGGGCGCTTCACCTTGAAGAGCCACCCGCCATCGACTACGTTCACCCCATGTGGGGGAACTGTGTTGACATAGGTGCCGGTGGATCTCCAAGATGCCATCTCCTGCTCCATGGCAGTTATCCAGTGAGAGGCCTAGGGTCCCGAGGTCGCCTCAGCGTAAGTGCGAGGGGTCGGGATGTCAAAGGCATCTAGGTCACCCTCAGGGACTAGCAGCATGGAGCAGAGATGGGGAGCAGCCTCGGACAGGAAAGCAAGCTCGTACTGCCTGTCCTCTAGGACGTCACTGCCAAGAGCAGGAGCACCCCCGACGGACGGAGGACGGAAAGGGTCAGAGACCAGAGCGGTGGCGTAGTCAAGGCGGGGGGTAGAGGCGAAGTCAGCGATAGCAACAACAAGAGCGTCAAGACTCGAGAGAGGAACAGACGGGTTAGTAACAAGGGAGGCAAGGACCCGAGGAACAAGAGGACGAGTAGCACGAAGGTAGTCAGATAGAGGGGGAGATGCGACAGCGAGCGACGACGGAGGAGGCGAAGGCAGGAGGGGAGGACGAGACGCGTGGGAACGAAGCAACATAGGGTGAGAACGCTGAACAGGGGAGACAGGACGAGCACGAGAGGGACGGCGAGACCAGACGTGAGACGAAGGCATCGGGTCAGGAGACAGAGGAGGAGTAAAACAGAGGACTGTGGACAGGAAGGGGAGGAGGCGGCGGGGGAGGCGCAGGCGAGGGATCAGGTGAGGGAAGGCCGAGTAGGCGAAGGGCGGACACCGGCAGCGACTGGTGCTGCTGCTGCTTGACGCCGACACCTGGACCGCCAGCTCCACCACGGCTACCTCCAAAACACTCCACTCCAGCACCCCCAGAGCAAGCACCCTGAGAGCGAGAACCCTCTCCAACACCGGTGCCACCCCCAAGCCCGCCAGGACAAGCTATGACAGGAACCATAGGAGTAGCACCCTCCTCAACGCAGGCACCCCCAGAGGCCACAAATGGCTGCTGCTACTGCGACGGCGGTGACTGCTGCGGCGTCGGCTGCGGCGGTGGCGACTGCGACGGCGGAGGATGAGACACCGGGGGAGAAACAGGCGGCAAGAACTGTGTCATGGGGCCGCCAGAGTCAGCCGACTCCTCAACCGGGACAACCGACGGGAGGGGAGCGACGTGAGACACACCAGACGGAGCAAGACGGGGAGGAAGGTGAGCAGGGGCTACCGGGGGAGTGGGGACCAGAAACAAGGGAGGGGAAACCGGGAGACCTCGGTGGGGAATGCGGTGGTAAAAGGAGACAGACTCGTCAAAAGTGGCATCACGGGAGTTAAAGAAGCGGTGAGACGGCGGGTGGTAAAAGTGCCAGTGAGCTTGTTCGTGCCAGAGGCACGAACGTGAGCGAGGCAGCCCCGTGGAACGCGGACGTGTCACCAGGGAACCTGGTCCTAAGAAGGGTCGGCGAAACATGCGGCCGCTGGGAGCACGGCCAGAGAAAAATGGGTTGCACCATCATGAATCATGGAGGTACGAGCCACTTCCATGACCAAGCCGATGCATCGCTCAGCAACACCATTCTGCTGCGGGGAGTCTGGTAGGGTGTACGACTGGGTGATGCCCTCCGGACGACAGAACTGTCCAAGCCAACTAGAGGCGAATCCGCCGCCATGGTCGAAGTGGAGACACAGCACAGGGAGATCGTGGTTGAGGCGCGCAGCTACTACCCATGGGATAAGAACGTCGGGCACGTCGGCCTTCTTGTCCAAGGGAAACACCGTGGTGTAGCACGTGTAGTCGTCTACGAGCACTAGAAAGTAGTGCTCGCGACGCGGTCCAGTGACGGGGGCTGGGCCCCAGACGTCGAGGTGCAGGGTTTGGAGGGGTGCGGTGGCAGGACGAAGCGAAGAGGAGTGAGGAGCACAGCGGAGCCAGCCCTCGACGCGGGGCGTGCACGGCGGCGCAGGCGAGGGAGGGAGGGCAGGAAGCAATGAGACCGTCCTGGGACATGTGACGTAGACGTTGGAGCACAGGGTGACCTAGGCGGTGGTGCCACAGAAGCGACGGGTGAGTGAGCGACTGACACGAGCACGCAGCAATGGGTAGACGCAAGACCCGGGGAGGATGCCCCACATGGGGGGGAAGCAGTGTCCAGCGTAAAGAGGCCAGACACCGGGTCCCGGGAGAACATTGCAAGGGGGGAACCTGAGGCGGCCTCAGTACAGATGGCGTACCACTCGTCACCCGGGAACGTAGTGGTGACGCCGAGGTCTCGAAGCCAGCCGACACCGACTAAGTTCTGGGAGAACGAGGGGATGTGCAGGCCTATAAGGGAACCCGAGGGGACCGCTGGGCAGGGAAGGGTAGTGTAGCTGCGAGCAACTACAGGACCAGAGGAGGATTTAGCAAGTGCGACAGCGGCAGGCGCGGCAAGCGGCGTAAGCGCAACGTGGTCGCGAAAGAAGCAGGCAAACGCACCGGAGTCAAGTGTGAAGGACAGCGAAGTAGTAGCGGGAGACGAAGGAGGAGCGAGTGTGGAGTGTAGGCTAGACAAAGCAAACGGTCCTACACCTGACACAACAGGGGTCTCTGTACTACACACAGGTGCTACGCCTCAGCTAGAGAACACAGCTTAATAAGATCCGGACACACTAGAAGCGTTAGCATACAGAGAATGCAAGGCAGAACTAGTCTGATGCATGTCTAAATCAAAAACAGGCACACCGTGGCGCAGCAGACTGGGCCAGTCAGGGAGGTCCGGGGCCGGGCTGAAGCGGCGACGAAAGAGGTCGTCAAGGCGGCGGAAGCAGTGGGCGGTCGGGTGCGGATTGCGGCACACAGTGCCACGAAGGAGCCCGGTGTGGAGCTGGTACTGGCAGCCCACACCACCGAAGCCGCCGGTAGATGACGAGCTGCGAGGAGCGTCACCTCGGCCACCACCTCCAGGTGCTCCCGGCCAACCCGGCGGGAGGCGGGCCCACGGCTGCTGCGGCTGCTGCTGCTCTTGGACGCCTGCCCCAGCCCCCTCGTCAGAACCACTGTTGCCGCCACCACCACCACGCCCTCCCTTGGGGCCGCGACGGCCCCGACGCTGTCGCTGCTGCTGCGGGAAGGCCGCCGATGTGGTCTCAGCGGCAGGAGCAGCAGTAGCGATTGCAGCGCAAATGTCAGCGTACGTGCACCTGGAGGGAGCACAGCCCTGAAAGATAGGGACTTCCGCAACACCGCTCGACTTAGCGATAGTGTGCTGGCGAGTCTCTATCTCAGCAAGGGCAGCGAATAAAGCGGTCAGGGTGAGGTCACCAGGGTGCTGGCTAAGGAACTGGTCGCGGGCAATGGCTTAGTGGTCAGGCAGGCGCATGGCAATAAGGTACGGGGTAGAGCGAAACGGCGGGGGGAAGGCAGTGAGCTGGGCAGTTGTGCTAGTAGCACGATAGCTAGTCTCTAGTGCATGGAGGTGAGTGGCGAGATCAGAGACAGTGGGGAAAGCAGAGAGATCAGGAAGAGCATGGGGAGGATCAAGTGTCCAGCTGAGGCGGAGGCAGGCGTGGAGTAGCATGCACCTACTGCGTCTAAGAAGTCTTTGGTGTTCACGACAGCTGTGAAACGCGGGCGCTCAGAAAGGGGAAGCGCATGACTAATGGCAAGCTGCGCTATAGCATCGCGAGAATCCCAGACAGCGCGAGCTTGCACCGCAACAGCAAAGGCCTCACTCTCAGCAGTGGGGGGGTCAGCAGGGAGGGGATCAGGCGCGGAGGGGCGGGGAAGCAAGCCATCAACATGCATAGCCATGGAGTGCCCATCCTTACGTTGACCTGTCAGATGCTGGCGAAGATCGGCAAGCCAGACGGCGAAAGTCGATCGCGTTCCTCTCCGCGTCCAGACGTAGCATGGCATCCGCCATTGTGAAACCGCAGTGGCACCAGGACAAAGCGGCACAGGGACACAGCGGCACAATGGCACAGGGACACAGGTACTCTGCTGCACAGTGATACTGCGACGTGGTGGCAGGACTCTCCGGAACAGAGACCAGGCGCGCGAGGAGCCAGAGGGCGCGCAAGGGGGGCCGAGGCGTACGAGGGGCCGGACAGGCGGTAGGGTCCGGCTAAGCTCGAAGGGCTGGCTAGGTACGAGGGGGTGGCTGGGCGCGAGGGGCCAGCTAGGGTGCGAGGGGCCGACTAGGGTGCTAGGGGCTGGCTAGGGCCCCCTCTCTGACCACCCCTCCCCCCACCTCTCTCTCTCTCTCCCTCTCTCTCTCTCTCTCTCTCTCTCTCTCTCTCTCTCTCTCTCTCTCACACACACACACACACATACACACACACACACACACTCTCTCTCTCTCTCTCTCTCTCTCTCTCTCTCTCTCTCTCTCTCTCTCTCTACCCATCACTCACACTCACTCCCATGCCCATCCCTCTCACTCTCTTTCCCTCGATGCCCATCACTCTGACCCTCTCTCCTCCCAATTCTCTCACTCAAATTCCAGCAGTGTTGTACTACGTGGTGGAAGGGTGTACGGTACCGAGGGTCGGTGCAAGGCATCTCCATGTGGCGCCCCCACTCATGCATGCCCATGGCTCTAAAACACTCTGTTTTGCCATAATCAGTAGTGGTACTCTTCACAGTAATGTTATTATGCCTTTTGTGCAAATAGCCTGCAGAATAAATTACAAGTAAAAGAACGTATGACACAAATCCAAATTGCCTGCAGAATAAATTTCATGGTCCGTGCACTATGACACACTATGTCCAGGCCAAGGATTCCGTTGTTGGCACTCGAAGACAGGGCCACCATCCCCAACTCTTGTGGAAAGGGATAGTGGGAGCACAAAGCGCCGAACAACACAGATGGGATAGGGAGGGGTGGTTCAGAGTAATAGCAAAGAGCGAGTGACGTCTGGATGGGGTGAGAGATTGATGGAGAGAGAACGCGAGAGGGCTGGAAGGAAGGAGGTAGGGAGGGAGGGAGGGAGGGAGGGAGGGAGGGAGGGAGGGAGGGAGGGAGGGAGGGAGGGAGGGAGGGAGGGAGGGAGGGAGGGAGGGAGGGAGGGAGGGAGGGAGGGAGGGAGGGAGGGAGGGAGGGAGGGAGGGAGGTGTATGTATGGAACAAGGGTTAGATGGGATTGGAGTTATAGCAGCAATAGGACACACAGCATGGATTGGAGGGAAAGGAGGTATAGGGAGGTTAGCAGGTAAAGGAGGGAACGGAGGGATAGTGCTGAGAGCGTAAGAAGGGACAGGCGAGATAGATTGGCTAGAAGGGTTGGGAGGGATAGGTGTGATAACAGGGATAGAGGGGATAGCACGGATTGAAGGGCAAAGTGGGGAAGCAGAGCAAAGTGGGGAAGCAAAGCAAAGTGGGAGGCAAGGGGAAGCGTGCAGCAGGGGGAAGCGGGCAGCAGGTGGAAGCGGGCAGCAGGAGGAAATAGGCAGCAGGAGGAAGCAAGCATCAGGGGGAACGCGACGTGCAGGGGGGAAGCGGGATGCCGGTGGAACGAGGAGTCCACGGAGGGAGGGACGAAGGGAGGGACGGAGGGAGGGACGGAGCGAGGGATGGAGGGAGGGAGGTAGGGAGGGAGCGATCATCACACTACGCCATCGTTCCCTACGCTGTTATCTAGGCACTGCAGCTCAGGCAAGGGGCGCTCTGTTGGTCCGGCTGTGAGTCGCCTGGAACTTAGGAAGCAGCTGGCCGCGAGCTGCAGGACGCAGGAAGCGTGAAGCAGGAAACAGCGGCTCCAGAGAGGCAGGAAGCGGGGAGCAGGAGGCGGGAAGCAAGAAACAGCGGGAAGTAGCGGGAATGCGACGCATGAAGCAGGAAGAGTGAAGCTGGCCGGGGAAGAATTTACCATCAGTGTTTGACGGTTGTCGGCAACCCTGCTTTCAGGTTCGTGCAGTGACGCGCAGATACTGTACTGTATGCTGACTGGAAAATCGGCAACAGTGATTCTGAAATCAATGGAAATCTGGAACTCCCACTTGGCCATCCGAGTTGGGTAGAAAATACAAGGACGAGCGTGGGCAAATTTGCATCCCGATATGTATAGTGGCACGTGATGCGCGTGCCACATTTCTCTCGCCACTCCAACCCCTCCCCCTCCAAAACCGCTCGTTACAATTCTTTACCTACCCCAACCCATTTCCCACCGACCAAACCTACTCTACCTACCAAATTTCCAACCCAATTCCCACCAACCAAACCTACTCTACCTACCAAATTTCCAACCCAACTTTTCCAGCTCATCTCCTCCAACCTAAGGCCTCCCAACTACTCATTAATTTTCCCCAACTCTCATAATCATTCCTAGTCCACCTCAACCAAGCTTCCAACAAATCCTCCTATTCATCTCCAACTCCTACCTCAAGGCACATGACTCTTCATCATTTTCCATGTGCTCTCTCTTCCTACTCATCAAGAATTTCGCCAAGTCATCTACTCCAACCAATAATCCTCCTCACATGTGCCTCAAGCACATTCCTCCCTTCCCTACTCATCAACCTCCACATGCCTCTTATTTATTCCTTCCTTCCTTCCTATCCCAAGTCATCCAAGTTGCCATATCATCACACAAGACTCTCATGATTCCTTACTTTTCTCACCTTCCAACTCAACAAAGCTTTCATTCCTCCTCCTCTCCTTCCTTTCCAACTCATCCAAGTTTCTCTCCAACACCACATGGTCTACAATTCCAAGTCACCAAAGGCTCAACAACTATCACATGCTCCACTACTATTCATCTTCACCAAGAATCCTCTCCAATTTCTCAAGAAGTTTCTCAAAGTACAACAAGGCATCTCCAAGCTCCTCTCCTCCAAGCTCCCCTTCAAGTCTTCTTCAAGCTCCTCAAGCTCACACCACTACAAAGGCTCCTTGTTAGCATTCATGTTCTACGTCTCTAGAGATGGTATTACCATGCTACCTTTCTTCCTAGACTATCACGAGTGGTCTCTTTCTCATGCATGTCCTTGTATCCACCATGGATTATAAGGCTTGTACTATACCCTATTTCATATAAGTTTATGCTCTCAAAGTTCTCCCACAAAGTTCATAGATTAGCAAAGTAATCAAGCATTAGTCCATCTTATACCCAACTCGAGTATAAGATGCATCACCAAGCCACAAGCTTGTAGGAAGACTTACTTCTTCAACACTCAACCTTGTGGTATCTTCACTCGTCAAGTACAAGACCATCTCCTTCAACCACATCCAAGATTGTGGTCCCCTCTCAAGCTTGTGGTGTCCTTCCAAGCTCAAGACCCTTTCCCAAGTGCAAGACTTCCTCTATCAAGAACCGCTCCCAAGATTCTACAGCTTCTCTACCTTGTAAGACACACATAAGTAAGTCTCACACTCTTCTTTATAAGCATCTTTCTCTCCACAAGTCCCCTTTTACTCACTTGAGTACCTTTCCACTAATTCTTCACAAGCACATAATAATTCCATTTATATGTGCTACAGTTCTACTATTGCACTCTTGTCCTATTCAATCGTACAATCATACTCTTTTGTCTTTATCTCAATTTTTATCAGAATTTACCATCAGTGTTTGACAGTTGTCGGCAACCCTGCTTTCAGGTTTGTGCAGTGACGCGCAAATACTGTACTATATGCTGACTGGAAAATCGGCAACAGTGAGTCTGAAATCAATGGAAATCTGGAACTCCCACTTGGCCATCCGAGTTGGGTAGAAAATACAAGGACGATCGTGGGCAAATTTGCATCCCGATATGTATAGTTTTTACCCAATAAAATTGTGCCAAATGCTCCAATAAAAAACACAATAACTAGAATGAATGCTAAACTGCCCTTCAGAGCTCAGAACGGGACAAAACTCTCCTCTGGGTGCGCTAACCGTGACTACAGTGCATGTTATGAATTAATCAGAGTAATAACTGGTAGTGTAATAAAAGAGTCGTGATTCAAGAGTTGTCAAATACAAATGAGGACCTAGGCATTTATAGGCACAACAGGGCTAGTCGAGAACCTCGCAAACAGGTTAGGGCGATTCGGCTGGCGAAATCCACGGAGGTGCCGCGCATTAGGTTTGGGTTTACGAAATGGTTCGGGACCGAGGAAAATGGCCGGGCCTGGTCTTCCGAGGGTCGAGGGCGTACGCGCTGTAGTTGAGCCCAGTAAGGAAAGGGAATTTACCTAACACCACCCCCCCTTCCGAGATGAGACTACCCACATCCGGGACACGTCGTCGGTGTAAATAGTCCCTGACAACTTTGTGTTCACCGAGCATAGCTGCGGGGACCCAGAGGTCGTAATCAATCGTGCGATCGACCCATCGTACAAGGAAATCAACGGCGGCTATATCGCGAGAACCTCGTACGCGATGAGCGAGAATTTTCGATGGCTCGATTGTCGGCTCGGGTACTGGGTTGACCGTAGGATTGATATGTTGACGGTCGAGATCAGTTGTATTCGGGACGAACGGTCGCAGGAGACTGACGTGGAATGAATCGTGAATGAGCCAGTCGACCGGTAGTTGCAGCTGGGCGGTGACGGGAGTCACCATGCGGATTATGCGGAATGGGCCGCAAAATCTTGGTCGTAGTTTATTTGGGAGGGGAATTCCCAAATTTCGAGTGTCGAGCAGGACCAATTGCCCAGGGGCAAGGTTTAAGTCACGGCGTCGTCGGTCAGCTTGTTGCTTAGCCCGTTGGTTGGCTTTGAGGATGGCATCGGCGGCTTTTTGCTGAGAGTGTCGGAGGTTTTCGACGAACTACTGCGATCTAGGTGCCGGATTTTCGATCGGTGGCGATAGAGGGGTTGTCGGGTCTATCCCGTGATTAAGGAAGAACGGGGACTGAGTAGTCGTGGCTCATGGGGCGTTGTTGTACGCAAACTCGATCAGTGGAACTCGATCGTTGTTGAATCTTCCCACTGGGCCGGGTCTGTGCACGTTGTACGAATCAGCTGCTCCATCGTCTGATTGGTGCGCTCACTCTGGCCGCCGATTGCGGGTGGTATGCCGTGGACAGATGCAAACGTGTGCCGTACTGCTGCCAGGTTTTTGTCCAGAAATTGGACGTGAACCGAGGGTCGCGATTGCTGATGATTGCCGAAGGGATGCCGTGTAGCCGCACGATGTTCGTGAGAAATAGCTTCGCTGTCCGCTCGGCAGTGATTGTCGTCTTGCAGGCGGCGAAGTGTGCCATTTTGGTCAAACGGTCAACGACGACGAGAATCCCGTCATTACCGCTTGGGCCAGCTGGCAGGCCAGTGACGAAATCCATCGTCACTTGTTGCCAGGGTCGGCTGGGTGGCTCGAGCGGCTGCAGTAATCCCGCAGGTCGAAGTCGTGACGACTTCATGCGTTGACACGTGGCGCAGGAGGTGACGTACTGCTGTACGTCCGTCGGCAAATCGGGCCAGTAATAATTACAGCTCAGTAGTTTGGCAGTTTTGTCGATGCCGTAGTGACCCGAGAAATTCGAGTCGTGTGCCTCCTGTATCAGTAGCTCGCGTAGGGTACGGTAAGCGGGAACCCAAATCCGATTGGTACCGGATTTTAGGTAATAAGCCCCCTGCTTAACTGTCAGTTGGGGATGACTGTTAGTCGTGAAGAATGGGTCGGTACTGTATCCGTGGGTAAATAGTCCAGTTAGCAGCGAATTGGTTTGGGTGATTAGGACAGCGGCGGTACGGACTGAAGGGTGGGTCAGTGCGTCGGCGATGTTGCTGGCCCCTCGTTTGTAGGTGACTCTGTAGTGGAAATTCGACTCGAGATAATCGAGCCAGCAAATCTGTCGGGGGTTGAGTGTCGGTTGGGCGCGGATGAACTGTAGCGATTTGTGGTCTGTTCGGACTGTCACATCAGCGCCCGTCAGGTAGCAGCGCCAAACCTTGAACGCGTGAACGATGGCGAGTAACTCCTTGTCGTGGACGGGATAATTTCGCTCGGCCGGATTCAACTTTCGTGACTCGTAGGCGATGGGTTGGAGTCCTTCGCCGAAGTCCTGTAACAGTACTGCGCCAACAGCCAGGTCGCTAGCATCGGTGATGAGTTCGAACGGACGGTGAGGATCTGCAATGCGAAGAACCGGAGGTGTTGTCAGGAAAAGTTTGAGTTGGTCGAACGCAGCCTGCTGCTCTCCCCCCCACTCATAAAACGTGCCTTTCTTCAGAAGATCCGTGAGAGGGGAAATTACCCCCGCCATGTTCGGGATGAACCGGCGAATGTAATTCACAAACCCCATGAAACTTTGAAGTTCGCGGAGATTAGCCGGCGGCTTCCAGTCTTGTATGGTCGCGATTTTTTTCGGGTCGATTTTAACACTGTCGATGGAAATAACGTGTCCCAAAAACTCCTGTTCTTGTTTCAGAAACTCGCACTTAGAACCCTTGGTGATGAGTCGATGCTGCTGCAGGAGAGAGAAGACTGCTTCCAAATCCTTCAAATGTGCTTCCCGGGTAGTGCTGTATATCAGGATGTCGTCGAGGTACACAATGACGCATTTATCCAGCAGCGGCCGAAAAAATTCGTTCAAGGTTAACTGGAATGTTGAAGGCGCGTTGGTTAAGCCAAAAGGCATGACCGTGTACTCGTAACTCCCGTATCGGGTTCGGAACGCCGTCTTGTAGCAGTAAGCTTCGTTGACACGGATCTGGTGGTAACCGCCTCGCAGGTCAATTTTTGAAAAGAACTTTGCCCCACGAAGTTGGTCGATGAGTTCGTCGGCACGCGGAATAGGATAGCAAGACTTGATGGTAACCCGGTTCAAGGCGCGGTAGTCAATGCACATTCGTAGACCGCCATCTTTCTTCGGGGTGAACAGTATCGGAGCTGCGAACGGTGAAGTACTGGGGCGAACGAAACCTTTCTCGAGCAGGTAATCCAGCTGGCGTCGAAGTTCATCCAGCTCTGGCTGAGTCAGCCTCCACTGTGTCCGAACCGTCGGTTGCGCGCCGGGCTCCAATTGGATTTTATGGTCGTGGTCTCGCTCGGGTGGCAATCCTGGCGGTAGGTCGTCCGGAAAGATGTCGGCATGCTTGCGGATCAATGTCGCCAAGTCGTCGGGGACTGCCGCGCAGAGTTTGTCGATGTCGGCCGGTGCGCTGACAGCCGTGGATGCGATCCATCTGATGGCGTATAGTTGTGCCCCACGAATCATCGCTCGCTTGATGGTAACCGCGCTGACTGTCGCAGAATCTGGATTGTTCCACTTCGGAAGTCGTCGCCACTCGCCACTCCATTTGATTCGACAGTCACCCGTCCGCCAATCGATGCTCGGGTTGTACTCGCGCAGCCAATCGCGTCCCAGCAGCATGCCGCAGCCGTCCAACGTTGTCGCCAGCATCTTCGTCGTAAAGCTGAAATTTTTGCCGCATGTAACTCGCACGTGAGGTACTCGCTCCCGAATTGCCAGGGGTGTGCCATCGACCAATCGCGCGTCGATTTTAGGCAGACACTGCTCCAGTTGCAGTCGCAATTTTTTCGCTTTCGTCACATCCATTAAACTATGGCTTGCCCCGCCATCAACAAATATTTTTATGCGGGTATCACCAACTCTCCCATCAACCAGCACAGGGTGATCAACCGGTTCACCCCCCTTATTCAGCCAGGAATGGTCGATAGCCCAAATCGGCACTATAACCTGGTGGGGGTGGTGGCGTTTGGGCGACATAGTCAAGTCAATAGGTGGCCCATCTGCTACTGACGATCTCCATTTCCCGACTGCTTCTTGTCGTTAGGTAAGTTCTTCTTCAGCTGCGGGCAGTCCCTCACCATGTGACCCGGCTGGTTGCAGTGGAAGCAGGTCCTCGAAAATACTCGGGCTGCAAACACGTCCACGCCGTTGATTGATGTGTGTTGGGGCTGGCCTCGAAAGCGATTTCCCTCCCGGAAACCCGCTCTCGCGAGTCCACGTCGCGCGTCCAGCGCATCCGCCATGCGAACAATCTCGTTGAAGGTCGTCGGGGCTCGCAGGACGATTTCTTGTTGAATCTCCGGTTTGAGTCCGCCCACGTAGCGATCGATTTTATCGTCCTCGCTGATCCCTCCGATTTGGTCGCAGATGGCCAGAAATGACGCCGTGTATTCTTGGACAGGGTCCAACTGTCTCCACATCCGAAGCTTTGTGCGAGCATTTTCGCGCATGGATATGTGCTCGAATCTGCTTTTCAACGCTTCGCCCCACGCTTTCCACGTGCGGATCGTGGTCGAACCAAAGATTGGTTCTGCCACTGCCGTTGATGAACTCATCTCCCCAGCTGCCGCCCGTTGATTCCCTGCCGGAGCTCCTCCCTCGTCAAGATGCATGTGCCACCAGTCGAGTGCCCGTCCCCTCAGCAGCGACACAGCCAAGTTGACACGTGAGGCGTTGTCATTAATACTTGCTGCCGTGAAGAAGATTTCCATGGCGAACAGCCACCCGCTCACAGTGGTCGTCCTGTCTGTCGGGTTGAACGGTGGGGGCATAGGAGGCTTGATTTTAATGGCCGCCCGCGGTTCGCTTTGGATTTCTTCAACTGCTTCAGGTGTCGCCGACGCCTTCGCTTCGCTCGCAGCATCCTCGTCTCGGGTAACAGGCCGCACCTGACGCGTTTCACCCCGCGTCTGGCGAAGTGACGAGTTTTTGTTGCGCAGCGTCTGAACTTCGCTTCCCAGCGACTCGAATTTATCCGCGAGTTGTTGAAGCTGGGCCTGCAGTGTCGTCACTGTAGCCGCCCTGGCTTGCAACTCGTCAAACTCCTCCCAAGTCACGTTCCTAACACTGCGACGGGCAGAGGTTTCTGGCGTGCTAGTCATGCTGGAAATTTTACCTGACAGATCTGAGGGTGCACACGCTTTTAGTTGGAGGAGCTTTAACGAGCTCGCCTACCAACCGCTGGCCAACCCTCTATTCTGTCGGGTCCTCTCCCGATATAAACGGACTACTCTACGGAAGACTAAGCGGGCAGGAACGGGGCTCTGATACCAGCTGTTATGAATTAATCAGAGTAATAACAGGTAGTATAATAAAAGAGTCGTGATTCAAGAGTTGTCAATACAAATGAGGACCTAGGCATTTCTAGGCACAACAGGGCTAGCCGAGAACCTCGCAAACAGGTTAGGGCGATTCGGCTGGCGAAAGCCACGGAGGCGCCGCGCATTAGGTTTGGGTTTACGAAATGTTTCGGGACCGAGGAAAATGGCCGGGCCTGGTCTTCCGAGGGTCGAGGGCGTACGCGCTGTAGTTGAGCCCAGTAAGGAAAAGGAATTTTCCTTACAGTGCACAGATTCCTAGTAACAGTAACCTAACAACTAAAAACCCGAGTTCGATATCCAAACAGGTACTTGTTCAAATTACTAGCAGTCAGACAGTTGGAGCATGAATTCGCTAGGGGTTCGCGTCCTGGTTCCCTCCCAATTACCTTACTGGACTTTGCCACTCACCCCTGATTGGTTTCTTTCTTCCCAGCCGTGCATGTGGCACCACACCGTTGGCTTCCCCAATCCAAGATGTGAGTCAACCATGCTTATGTTTCGGGCCCGCGCCCATTTTTCTACCCCCTCGTGATTGGCTCCGTAAGTTTTCTTGCGACGATACGCATGGTCGCATCGCATGGCGTAGCTCACATGCAAAATGAAAAGTTTGTAACATCAGTTTGATATTCCATTACTTTTTGCCCTTGCTCGGCCCACAAATCAATCTGTCTGTCTCAACCCCCTTCCTTCAGTTGGATGGGGATCAAGAGGGGTCCAAGCTTGATAGCCCCTCTGCTATTTTGCCGTGGGATTTTAAGGATGAAATCGCGCACATCAACAAAAAAAGAAGAATGGTTTAAAACGGTCGAACCTTTTTGCGCGCGATGTATGGCATGCCCCCATCACCCAAAACGGTCGGCCCTCCCGACAGTACCAGTTTTCGTGTTGGGTTCAGATGCCACTACGTTTTTTCGGGGCAACTGGTTTGGGCAGCATGTGTAGGATGCAATAAGGATAAATACGACTAACAATGATGGCACGTTAAAACCCATGGCCCAAATTGCGAGGCGCGGCCTTCAAACGCACTGCGCTTGAAAGTCGCGTTTCCATGGGTGTAGATGGGGGTAACGGGACTCGCGTCACTCGGGGGTGTTTTTCAAGTTCAGTACGGAAGGTATTTTAGGACACCAGGTGCCTTGCGTTTTTTTGCCATCCATTTTTGGTGGATTTCCATCTGACGGCGCGCAAGCAAAGTGCTTCCCCCAGTCAATCGAAATGTAATCTCAGCCGTTGCACTGTCAAACATATTTGTATATGTTATAATAGGCTAGATAGGTGCATGCTCTTAGAGGTTACAACCACTTGAACAAATTCAACATGTATGCCTTATTCTAGTCAAATTTTCTATTCTGAGATGGTATCATGGGCTAGGTTAGGTCCTCCCCGCCCACCCGCGCGTTTGCTCTCGTCCTAGTCCTAGCCGCCCGTTCCTAGCCGGCCCCTAGCGCCCCATCGGCCCCTGTGCGCCCCACCAGCCCGTTAGCGCCCTTCCGACCCCATTAGTGCCCCATCGCCCCCGTGCGCCCCCTCTGGCCCGTTAGCGCCCTGCCGGCCCCGTTAGCGCCCTCTGGCCCCTTAGTGCCCCGCCGGCCTGTTAGTGCCCTGCCAGCCCCGTTCGCGCCCGTTGGCCCCGTATGCCCCATTGGCCCCGTTTGCGCCCTGTCGGCCACGTGCGCCCCTCTGGCCCCGCTCGCCTCGCCGGCCTGTTAGCGCCCCGCCGGGCTGTTAGCGCCCTCCCGGCCCTGTTAGCGCCTTGTCGGTCCCGTGCGCTCCACTGGCCCTGCTCGCCCCGCCAACCCATTAGCGCCCCGCCCCGTTAGCGCCCTCCCGGCCCCGTTAGCGCCCCGTCGGTCCCGTGCGCCCCTCTGGACCTGCTCCCCCCCCCGGCCTGTTAGCACCCCGCCAGCCCTGTTAGCGCCCTACCGGCCTCGTCAGCGCCCCGTCGGCCTTGTGCGCCCTGTCGGCCCTCGCCAGCCGGCTCCAGCCTAGCCGGCCCCTTGCGCTCAGCCAGTCGGCTCTAGCGTAGCCGGCCCCCACTTCAGCGGCCAGCCGCCGGGCCGTCGAGTCGCAGCGCTGACCCACCGGCTCTAGCTCCCTTCAGCGCCGGCTCCCTTGCCGGCTGTGTCCACCACTTTCCACGGCACTCCACCGCACTCCACTGCTCTTCACCGCACTCCACCGCTCCCCACCATACTCCACCGATCTCCACCGCTTCCTCCGCCTGTCCTCCTCAATCTGTCAGCGGCCGTCAGCAGCTGCGGCAGCGGCGATGGCGGAGTCACAGCTCCGTCTGGATGTAGAGGGTCGGGCACTCAACTTTGAGGGGTGGCTGGTCGACCTTCGGCGTGACCGTACAGATCAGCGCCAGGACGGTCACTCCCTAGTTGTTCATGTCGATGGCCTGCTTCCCTGCCCCCCTGCCCCTACTGCCCTCCCCGATGCCCCCATCACTGCTGAGCATGAGGCATTTTCCACTGTTGCGCTTGACTGTGCCGTCTGGGACTCGCACGACGCTGTCGCCCAGCTTGCTATCAACCATGCACTCCCGCTGTCTGAGCATCCTCGCTTTACCACTGTTGCGAAAGCCCAAGCCTTCTTAGATGCTATCATTGCGCGCTATTCCACTGCCTTTACTGGTCGCCTGATCCTTCCCATGCTGTTCCCTGATCTTGCGTCCTTCCCCACTGTTGCCGACTT
The DNA here is from genome assembly GCA_027943415.1 of Closterium sp. NIES-67. Taxonomy (NCBI): domain Eukaryota; kingdom Viridiplantae; phylum Streptophyta; class Zygnematophyceae; order Desmidiales; family Closteriaceae; genus Closterium; species Closterium sp. NIES-67. Next base: position 100,023 of record BQMB01000102.1, on the reverse strand, counting down.
TGCCACGCACCTCCGCGCGCTTGAGACAAGCTACCACGCTTCTAGCACAGCGGCACAGCTCACTGCCTTCCCGCCGCCGTTCTGCGCTACCCTTTATCTATCCGCCACGCGCCTCCCTGACAGCCTAGCCACAGCCCGCGACCACTTCCTTAGTCAGCACCCAGGTGACCTCTCTCTCACTGCCTTCGTCACTGCCCTGTCTGAGATAGAGACCCGCCAACGCAGTATCGCTTAGTCTAGCAATACTATGACCGTACCTATCTTTCAGGGCTGTGCTCCCTCCCAGTGCACTTACTCTGACATCTTTGCTGCTGTTGCTGAGACCGCTGCTGCGGCCTCAGTGCAGAAGCGTCTGGGTAAGGGTCGCCGCCATAAAGGGGGGCGTGGTGGGGGGAAGGGGGGTGGCAGTGGGGAGGGTGGTGGCGGTGAGGGCAGGGACGGTGGTTCAGACGAGGGGACCGGGGCTGGTGCTCCGGAGCAGCCGCAGCAATAGACGCAGCCTCAGTAGCAATAGCACCAGACTCAGCAACCGCAGCAGCCACAGCCGCCGCCGCAGTCATCGCAACAGCAGCAGTCGCCATGGGGACCCCCGACGCCGTGGTGGACTGGCGGCGCTAGGGGCGGTGGTCGTGGGGGGGGCGGGCGCAGCTCGGTGTCGAGTGGCAGCTCTAGCGTGGTCACCTGCCCGTACCAGCTTCAGACCGGCCCTCACCGCGGCACTATCTGCCTCCGGCCCGGCCATACCGCCGGCCGCTGCTACTGCCGCATGGACAACCTATTCTGCCACCGCTTTGGTGCTGCGTCGGACCCTCCGGACTTGTACGCTCTAGCTCGCCGTCGTGTGCCAGTCTTTGAGCTTGACATGGATCAGATTAGGAATGCTATGTCCGTCATGTATGCCGATGACTCTAGTGTGATTGGACCCTATTACCCGGTGTTGCCTAGCGTAGGTGTGTCCACCGTGTGTAGTCTAGGCTCCCCTGCTGTGTGAGGCATAGGACCCCCTGCCATGTTTAGCCTAGGCTCCACACTAGCCCCTGCGCCGGCAGCCGCTAGCGCTTCGCTCTCCTTCACACTCGACTCCGATGCGTATACCTGCTTCTTCCGCGACCACACTTCCCTTACGCCGCTTGCCGCCCCTGCCACAGTTGCACTTGCAGACCCCTCCTCTGGTCCGGTAGTTGCACTTAGCTCCACCACCCTTTCCTGTCAGGCAGCCCCCTCGGGCAATCTTTTAGGCCTGCACATCCCCTCGTTCCCTAGGAACCTAGTTGGTGTCGGCTGTCTTTAGGACCTCGGCGTCACCACTACGTTCCCCGGACACGAGCGGTACGCGGTATGCACCCAGACCACCACTGGTTCTCCTCTGACAACGTTCCCTTGGGACCCTGTGTCCAGCCTATTTACGCTTGACACTGCGTCCCCCACGGTGAGGGCGTCCCCCCAGATAGCAGCGGCTTGCTCGTGTCGGTCGCTCACTCACCCGTCGCTGCTGTGGCACCACCGCCTAGGTCACCCTGCACTCCCGTGTCTGCGTCACATATCCCATCACGGTCTTTTCCTTGGTCTCCATCCGTCGCTCCCTTCCCTTCCTCCCTTGCCTGTGCCGCCATGCACACCCTGCGTCGAGGGCCGGCTGCGCTGTGCTCCTCATTCCTCCTTGCTTTTCCCTGCCACCACGCCACTCGAGACCCTGCACCGGGACGTCTGGGGTCCAGCCCCCGTCCCTGGGCCGCGTCGAGAGCGCTCCTTCCTGGTGCTTGTCGATGACTACAAGCGCTACACCACAGTGTTTCCTCTGGAGCGGAAGGCCGACGTGCCTGGCGTTCTTATCCCGTGGGCCATAGCTGCGCAAGTCCGCAGAGATCTCCCCGTGCTGTGTCTCCACTCCGACTGTGGCGGCAAGTTTGCCTCCGGTCGGCTTGGCCGGTTCTGTCATGCGGAGGGCATCACCCACTCGTACACCCTCCCGGACTCCCCACAGCAGAAAGAGGTCGCTGAGCGATGCATCAGCTTGGTCAAGGAGCTGGCTTGTACCTCCATGATCCATGCCGGTGCACCCCATTTTCTGTGGCCGTTTGCTGTTCGCTACGCCGCTCACCAGCTGAACCTGTGGCCCCACTCCCAGCGGCAGCAGGTTTCACCGACCCTCCTCTGGACCGGGTCTCCTGGTGACGCATCTGCGCTCCATGTCTAGGGATGCCTCGCTCACGTTCGTGCCTCTGGCACGGACAAGCTCACTGCCCGCACTGTCCCGCTTCCTTGGTTTTCCCCTTGACTCGTCTGACTGGCACTTTTACCACCCGCCGTCTCACAGCTTCCTTCACTCGCATGACGTCACTTTTGACGAGTCTGTCTCCTTGTACCGTTGCTTTCCCTACTGACGTCTCCCAGTTTCTGGTAGCCCCTGCTCCCCTCCCTCCCCGTCCTGCTCCGTCTGGAGTGTCTCACGTCACTCCGCTCCCGTCGCTTGTCCCGGTCGAGGAGTCGGCTGACTCACGTGGCCCCACGGTGCAGTTCTCGCCGCCTGCCTCTCCTTCGGCGTCCCCTCCCCCATCAACGCAGTCGCCGCTGGAGCCGTCGTCGTTGCCGCAGTAGCCGCCACCGTCGCAGCAGTAGCAACCGTTCGTGGACTCTGGGGGAACTGGCGTTGAGAATGGTGCTAGTCCTGGGGTTCCTATCGTGGCTTGTCCTGGCGGGTTCAAGGGTGGCACTGGTGCTAGAGAGGGTTCTCGCTCTGGGGGTGCTTGCTCTGGGGGTGCTAGAGTGGAGTGTTTCGGAGGTAGCCGTGGTGCAGTTGGCAGTCCAAGTGTCGGCGTTGAGCAGCAGCAGCAGCAATCGCCGTCGGTGTCCGCCCTTCCCCTTCTCAGCCTTCCCTCCCCTGACCGCTCGCCTGTGCCTCCCCCGCCGCCTCCTCCCCTTCCTGTCCACAGTCTTGTGTTTCCTCCGCCAGACTCGTCTTCGGCCTGTTTCCTGCCTCGTTCCCCACTTGTGTCTCCTCCTCTCTCTCCTGACCCGACGCTTCCGTCTCACGTCTGGTCTCGTCGTCCCTCTTGTGCTCATCCAGTCTCTCCTGTTCAGCGTTCTCACCCTATGTTGCTTCGTTCCCACGCTTCTCGTCCTCCCCTCCTCCCGTCTCCTCCTCCGTCGTCGCTCGATGTCGTGCCTCCCCCTCTGTCTGACTACCTTTGTACTGCTCATCCTCTTGTTCCTCGGGTCCTTGCCTCCCTTGTTACCGACCCGTCTATTCCTCTCTCGAGTCTTGACGCTCTTGTCGCTGCTATCGCTGACTTTGCCTCTACCCGCCGCCTTGACTACGCCAAAACTCTGGTCTCTGTCCCTGCCTGCCCTCCGTCTGTCGGGGGTGCTCCTTTCCTTGGCAGTAACGTCCTAGAGGATAGGCAGTACGAGCTTGCTTTCCTGTCCGAGGCTGCTCCCCATCTCTGTTTCATGCTGCTAGTTCCTGAGGGTGACCTAGACGCCTTTGACATCCCGACCCCTCGCACTTACGCTGAGGCGACCTCGGGACCCTTGGACTCTCAGTGGATAGCTGCCATCGAGCAGGAGATGGCATCTTGGAGATCCACTGGCACCTACGTCGAGGCAGTTCCCCCACCTGTGGTGAACGTAGTCGATGGCGGGTGGCTCTTTAAGGTGAAGCACCCTCGTGGAGAGCCGCCTCTGTTCAATGCGCGCTACATGGCTCGATTCTTCAGTGAGCAAGAGGGGGTGGACTTCTTTCAGACCTTCGCCCCGACTCCGAAGATGACTACTCTTCGCGCACTGCTACATGTAGCAGTAGAGCGTGACTACGAGCTCCACTCCCTCGATTTCTCCACTGCTTTTCTTCAGGGCAGCCTATACGAGCAGGTCTACCTGCGCTGTGCACAGGGCTTCACCGGTACCTTCCCGTGTGGGACCCAGTGCGCTCGGTCTACAGTCGGCGACAGGTGCCCCGTGAGTGGCACGACATGCTGCGTGCTACGCTAGCTGACCTGCACTTCTTCCCGTCCTCTGCAGACCCCTCGCTCTTCGTTCGTTCTGGTGAGACTCCGTTCTACATCCTTGTCTACGTAGATAACATGGTCTTCGCTACTGCAGACAGAAACGCGCTGGCCTCCGTTAAGGCCGAGCTGCTGAGGAGGCACACCTACACTGACCTAGGAGAGCTGCCCCGCTACCTGGGCTTGCAGATCTCCAGGGACAGAGCAGCGTGCACCATCACTCTTACAGAGTCACACTTGGTGCGCCAAGTCCTTCAGAGGTTCGGTCTTAAGTTCTCCTCAGCACAGCCTACACTTCTACTAGTAGACCACAGGCTCTCAACTCATGTTCCAGAGGAGTCCGTAGTGTTAGAATTAAGGACGGAGTCTAGGTGAACTTAGGAGCTAGAATTACTCAAAATATATATCCAATGAACTCCCCACCATTGTCACTACGGATCACCTTCACCTTGTGTCCGCATTCCCTCTGAGCTCTCGGCATCCACTCCTTAAGGACAGCCGCTGCCACCTCCCCCTTGCTGTTCAAAGGGTAAACCCACACTGCTCGAGTGTGGTCATCCACAATTGTCAAGAAATAGCGGCTGCCTGAGAGGGAAGGGGCTCTTGTGGGCCCCACCACATCCATGTGCACAAGTGCAAGTGGGGTCTTGGCTGGTCCTGTAGTGCTGTTGAAGGGGAACTTGGAGAACTTGGTCTCCAAGCATGTAGGGCAGCTCCCAATCTCCTTCACTCCCCCTTTCACCTCCAAGCCCTTCAGGCTCCCATCCTTCACCAACTTCTGCAGCATAGGGAAGTTCACATGACACAGCCTCTCATGCCATGTCTCCCAATCGGCCTCTCCACTCCTTGATGAAGCCTTAGCCCATGCCGCACTCGCATCCACACCAGCAAGCACCTCACCATGTGTCTGCTGCTGCTGCACTTTCTTGACTGCTTCCAGGACCCCATCAGTTGGTGCAGTTGCATCTCCTCCTGCTGTTGCCTTTGCCGCTGCTGCCGTTGCTGCTGTTGGAGTCTTCCCATTCCAAGGGATGATGGGCAGCTGCCACAGGTCCTTGATGCAGCTGGTCTCCTCTTCCAGACTCCACAGCACCTTCTTCCCAAGCTTAGCACGGCAGCTGGTTGGTCCAAAGGTCACTTCGGCCTTACTCTTCTGCAGCCGCCGCACAGAGAGAAGGTTAGCAGACAAGCCTTTAACCAGCAGAACATTCCCAAGCCCCACAAGCTCCCCATTAGCTCCCTTAACCTTGGCATTCCCAACACCAATCACGGGGAGCAAAGCACCTGACGCTGCTGCCACATACTTAATCTTCCCAGGGGGTTTTACCTCATCAAGCAAATCTGCCCGTGGGGTCATGTGACTGGTGCAACCCGAATCAATCACCCAGTGCGTGAGAGGGTGCATCACAACCTTTCCCACAAATCCCACATCACCCTCATGCCCATGCACATCCTCAACCATAAGAAACAAACCAGGATAGGCATTACCTTGTGCACCTTCACCTTGTGCACCTGAGCCTTGCACAGCGCCACCTTGTGCGCGTTCACCACTGGGCGGCTTCATGCCTGGAGGTGCCCATCCCTCCAGCCTGCTGAAGCACTTGAACCAAGGATGCCCAACCTTCTTGCAGTACCAGCACGTGCCCTCCATTCTGGTACTCCCCCTGCCACTAGAGCTCCCATGCCCCTCATTATAGTCACCTCGGCCTCTACCTCTGCCAAAGCTCCTCCCACGGCCTCGGCCTTTCCAACCCCCTCTTCCTCTGCCGCGCCCTGCAGCTCCATACCCCTCAGCAGTCTTAGTGGCAGCACCGCCTCCCACATGGCGTCTGCGGAAGTCCTCCTGCAGAATCTGCTGCCTTAGCCACTCAGGTGTCCATTGATCTTGCTGAGAGTTGAGGGTGGGGATGAGGTTATCCCACGAGTTGTCCAACACCGAGATGATCTTGGTGCACTGCTGCAGCTGAGATACACTGCTGCCCGCTGCTGCCATCCTTGCATAGGTGTCCTTGATCTTGTCAAGGACCGGCTTCACATCGTCCCCTGGTCGCATGGAGATGGCAGCAAGTTCCTTCTCGAGCACGATCACCATCGGGAGAGTGTTGGGCTGAACCACATCACGTAGTAGTTTCCACGCCCTTGGACCCGAATCATCCGCTTCCACAAGATCCTTGATGTGCTCGAACATCTCCTTGTTGACCGATTGAAGAATGAGGTCGAAAAGCACCGCGCTTTTCTCAATCCACCGTTCACGTGCTTCGCCTTCTTCCGGCATCTTCTCTTCCCCAACAGCAATCTTCAGGAGCTTGTAGCGTTTGAAGGCACTCCTCATCCGTCCGCTCCATTCCTCATAGTTGGAGCCATCCAAAGCTTCAACTTTTGATGGCGGCGGCTCACTTGTCTTCTCAGCTACAGCTCCTCTTCCATTAGCATCTCCTCCTCTCTCATTCATCTTCTCCTTGAGAAATGACGAATTTCAGCTCCCCTTTGCTGTCCACACTCAGCTCCCTCGATATTTTCACAAGTGTCGGCGTCCACGAAATTTCGGCAGAGTTTCCCCTTAGCGGAAGACACATCCAACCTTTAGAACACCACTTAGGCACACCCACAGGCCATGGTGGGTCTAGAAGGGTCTTCACACTTCTGTAGACTCCTCTCAATGTCCTTAATATCGCTCTGATACCACTTGTTAGGATTAAGGACAGAGTCTAGGTGAACTTAGGAGCTAGAATTACTCAAAATATAAATCCGAAATTCTGGACAGAAAAGTCGTCTTCACAAGAAACGACGTCGACAAAACACATAAGGCCTAAGTGGCATTGGGTGAGGAGACTCCTTGATAAGGAGGTGCGGCTGGAGATAGTGAAGACCCATCAGCAGGCAGCAGATATTTTCACCAAGCGTCTGGCGGAGGCGGATCATTGGAAGGGCATGAAGCTTGCTGGGATGAGTGTGCATTGAGTATGCATGCTTGAGATGTTGGTATGGTGGATGATGGTTGGCAGCCAGAGGGGGAGATTGTTGTGTGATGTCATCATATGCTATCACATTCTGTCTGCCTCCCATCCCATATTTTTTCAACTTGCATGTGTGGTTTGAACGTGTGCAAGAATTTGTGTGTGATGTGTTCTGGAGTTTGGGAATGTGTTTTGTGTTATTTTGTTTGAGCAGGTTTTTTGTGATGATAGATCTTGAGAAGATCTTTCCGACGCAACGAGAATCCCTTCAATCGGAGCAAGAACGCGAAAGCTATGAAGATTCAAAGTTCATGAGCTTGCGTTACAATTGCGGCGGTTACAAAGTGAAGTTGTGGGGTGACTCTATATGGAGTTGGGACCTTTGGGGGTTTGGGAAATTTGTCACTCACTGTAACAGCTGCAAATTGGTTGGGAACAACCAAGCTAGGTTGGCAAGGGTGGCCAACTTGGATGGATTGGTTGGGAAGGGAAAAAAAAAAAAAAAAAAAAAAAAAAAAAAAAAAAAAAAAAAAAAAAAAAAAAAAAAAAAAAAAAAAAAAAAAAAAAAAAAAAAAAAAAAAAAAAAAAAAAAAAAAAAAAAAAAAAAAAAAAAAAAAAAAAAAATTCCTTGTGAGATTCTTGAACTTTCATTGAACTCTTGAGATTGAGTTAAGTTCTCCTCCTACAGCTTACCCCCTAGTGCGTCGAAAGCCATAGCGTCGCGAATACTTCATCAATCAACGTGATTCAAATTGGGAACGGTAGCTGAGATCAAGAGCTACAACATATCCAAGTTTCGCGACATTCCAACGGCTAGTGTTTTGTCGACGTCGTTTCTTGTGAAGACGACTTTTCTGTCCAGAATTTCGGATTTATATTTTGAGTAATTCTAGCTCCTAAGTTCACCTAGACTCTGTCCTTAATCCTAACACGTAGATCCCAGTGGTCCTTATGCAAAGCTGGTGGGTTGCCTCATGTACCTGATGACTTGCACTCATCCAGATCTCGCATACCCTCTTAGCATCCTGGCTCGCTATGTGGCCACAAGCAGACACCGACCACATCACTGGTCAACCGCTAAGAGGGTTTTGCGTTATCTACCAAGCACATCGGGCATGGGGCTAGTACTGGTAGGACGCAGACCAGTGGTCCTAACTGGGCACACTGACGCTTCTTGGGCAGACGCCGCTGAGACAGGTCCTCTCAGGGCTACTGCTTTGGCCTTGGTGCAGGCGCGGTCTTGTGGAGGTCCACCCGCTCGTCGTCTATTGCACAGTCTAGCTGTGAGGCTAAGATCTACGCTGGTGCCATGGCGGCGCAGGAGCTCCGCTAGCTGACTTTCTTGCTCACAGACTTAGGTGAGCAGCCTAGCTCTGCCCCATCTCTGTACGCTGACAACAGGGCCATGATTCTCCTGTGTCAAGAGCCTCGACTTGAGGGCAGAGCGAAGAACATCCAGCTGCGGTACTTTCTCCTGCGCGAGCTACAGCAACGTCGCCAGGCCCGCGTAGTACACTTGTCCACGGGTGCTAACACAGCTGATATCTTTACGAAGGCTCTTGCGCCTAAAGATCATCAGCGGCACTGTTTGCAGCTTGGTCTAGTTCCTGTAGCTACTCACTTGCTAGGACTTTGATTGTGTACTTCTCTTTATATATACCTTTCTTACTGTCCTTGTGGCTTCTCTTCCAGTGGTCGGACTAGTAGTGCCGCCCTGAACTGTGTGTCGACTTCCAGGCACTGCCCCTCATCTGGCCTAGGGGGTGTGTCAAACATATTTGTATATATTATAATAGGATAGATAGGTGCATGCTCTTAGAGGGTACAACCACTTGAACGAAATCAACCGGTATGCCTCATTCTAGTCAACTTTTCTACTCTGAGACGCACTGTGGCAAGAAAATCTAACGGCCTGCGACAAATTGCGAATTCGCGAGATGAAACACCCTTACGATTTTTCCGTGTATTTCGTCGAGGCCTCGGCTCAAAGTTTATATGGAGTGCGTATGAACAATTTGGACTGCGGGTTTTAAGGGCTGCGGCATTCGAAAAAGGCAGGCGCAATCATTTTGTGCACAACGTCCAGATTTCGACAAAATAGGGGGTGAGGTTTTCGCTGAACTCGGATTCCGACGGGGAACTTTTCCAAAAACAGGGTTTGAACCTAGATTCTGATGGGTGAATTTTGGCAACAATGGCTGTGAAACGTGGATTTGACAGGTGAATTTTTACAGAATAGAGTGCTAAACACGGATTCTGACAGGTAGCTTTAGCCCGATACCCGGATCTGATGGGTGCCCCAAAAACCAAACGTAAGCCCCGACACTTGCGAGAGTCAAATGACTCCAATACGTGCGTCCACGCCAGGTGCAGGGGATAGGCAGGCACGGGCGGATTTTTGTCGCGACGAATTAAATGCATGTCCGAGCAACAATTGATCCGCAAATGTTTTCACAGCGATCCAATATTATATTTCCAATATTCGGCACATCAAGACGAAAACGGGTACAGCTGGTGGGGGTCGACCATTTTGGGTAACGGGGGCATGCCATACATCGCGCGCAAAAAAGGTCGTCCGTTTTGAACCATTCTTGATTTTCGTCGAAGCGCGCGATTTCCTCGGTTTTAAGCGCGTAATCGAAATCAGCTTGTTTCGGTTCCTGTTGTTAAATTATATATTTGATATATATAATGGTAGGCTTGGTAGGTGTTACTGCATCCTACTGTAGGGGTACAACCCCCCTTCGTGTATCCCTCTCTTCTTTCCAAAGTTCTCTTTTCTCTCGACATTTTCTCCTTCCTAAACCCTCACGCCATTCCATGACTTCTCTTCCTAGCTAGCTACTTTGACATGGTATCAGAGTAGGTTGCTTTTCCTGGGTCTGCTTATCACGCTTCCCTCGCGCACTCCTCCTCCCTCTCTCGCGCTGCCATGGCGGCCGCGTCGTGCTGCTGTGGCAGCGTCGTCGTGCTGCTGTGGCGGCGTCGTCGTGCTGATGTGGCGGCGTCGTCGTGCTGCTGTGGCGGCGTCGTCATGCCGCCGGCCGCGTCGCGCTGCCGTGGCCGCCTCGACGCGCTGCCGTAGCGTCGTGCTGTCGTGGCATCGACGTCAAGCCGTAGCGGCGTGACTGCGCCATCGTGCTGCTGTGGTGACGTGCTGCCAGCGCGCGGCACGGACGGCAACGGCTAGCGCCCCATCTTAGCGCTGGCCAGTACGCCCGCATGTAGCCAGCATGCCACAAGGGGCGACACGCTCCCGGGCTCCGCTGCTGAAGCCCCACCACCTTCCCCTACGTCTCCTTTTCCTCGCCGCAGCCGACGGCTGACTCGTGCCGGCCGTCCCACTGTCGCGGAGCCCGGCCACGCCGCCAAGTGCTGCGAGCTCCGCCGCCGCTGGCAGCTGTCGTCGAAGCCGCCACCGTCGCAGCTGGTGCTGCTGGCCACGCCGCAGCACGCCGCCGCCGCCACCGCCGCTGCTGTCAACGCTGCCGCCATTGCAGCCGCTGCCCTCGCTGTTGACGCCGCCGCCTCATGCACCAAGGGGCTGACCCTGCTGAAGTAGCCGCCGCTGCTGCTGAGTATGGGGGTGCTAGGCTTAGGGGTGTGAGGCTTAGTGTGCTTTGTGTGTGGTGGGCTTTCAGCTACCAAGCCTAGGGGGTTTATTAAATTATATATTTGATATATATAATGGTAGGCCTGGTAGATGTTATTGGCTCCTACTATAGAGGATACAACCCCCCTTCTTGTATCCCTCTCTCTTCTTCTCAAATAACTCTCTCTTCTCTCGATATTTTCTCCTTCCTATACCCCTCGCGCCATTCCATGGCTTCTCTTCCTAGCTAGCTACTTTGACACCTGTAACTCCACTAGCTCGGAATACCATGTAGAAGTGAACCACGTGTGTCACGGGATCGAATGTGTCGAGGAAAGGTTGCACTATCGAGTGATACAAGGCGCTTTTATACTTCCAAAGTACATCAGGTAACCACGTTTATCCTATCCCAAGGGAATAGACCCTTCTAGAAAATAGAACCACCTTGAGTATAGCCACGCGAGGCTATTGGCTTTAAGGGATTACGGCAGGATTACACTAGAAATAGCGCGCCGGCACATCTCGAGCCTGGTCGGTGATATAATCATAATAACATGATAAACCAAATGGAATGAGAGAAATACCAAATGAATCAAGATAAAAAAGAGGAATGAAATGGAAAGGGGAGATGGAAAGGAGAAAGGAATGGAACGGGGTCGTACTCTCACACTTCCCCCCCTCAAAGCTGGGTGGTAGACGTAACACCCTGTTTGACAAGGTAGTCGCGAAGAGGACGACGAGCGTGATCCATCTTGGATTCAGAGACCCAGCTATCCTTTGAAGGGTCATAACCCTTACAATGGATGAGAAGCTCCACGGTGCCATTCCGTTGATAGCGGTGAGCAAGCACGGACTCGACCTCGTACTCGGGTTCATCATAGACAAGGACGGGCGGCGGCGGCGGCGGTTGGCGTCCAGAGAAGACCGTGTTGGGATCTCGGTAGGGCTTCAAGAGTTGGACATGGAAGGCGTTGTGAATCTTCCAGGTAGCTGGCAGGCGTAAGCGGAAGGTAACAGGAGTGACCTGTGCTTCAACGAGAAAAGGCCCACAGTAGCGAGGTCGCTGTTTGGATGGGAGATGGCTGATGTCAAGATTGCGCGTGTCGAGTAGTACTCGGTCTCCCATGGTGATGGTGTGGTCTGTGCGGTGACGATCCACCGAACCTGTCGCCTGGAGAGGCTTGGTTGCGTCTTCAAATATTTTAGGTTGCAATGGTCGGTGTAGACTGTTGTTTTGCGTCCTTCGAGATAACATCTCCACGTTTTGAGGGCGATGATGATAGCAAGAGCCTCCTTGTCGTGTATCGGGTAGTTGAGTTCTGCCCCGTGTAATTTTTTGCTGAGGTAGGCAATTGGTTGCAGTCCATTCCCCTGGTCTTGCATCAAGACTGCTCCCACTGCCTAGTCGCTGGCGTCAGCTTCGATGACGTAGTCGCGTTCGGGGTCCGGCAAGATCAGTACGGGTGCGGACGTGAGTGCTTGTTTCAGCAGCTCCACGGCTTCCTGGTGTTGTGGCTCCCATTTATAGGGCGTGTTCTTCTTTAGCAGATTCGTGAGTGGCGCGGCGATCTTCGCGTATTGTGGCACGAACCTGTTGTAGTAGTTAGTGAAGCCAAGGTACTGCTGTAACTCCTTCACGTTCTCGGGTGTCTTCCACGTACGTACGGCTTCGATTTTCTTGGGGCCGACGTGAACTCCTTGAGCACTTACGATATGTCCCAGGAATTGGGCTTTCTCGAGGGCGAAGTCGCTCTTGGACAGTTTGACGTAGAAGCATTCTCGTCGAAGAATCTCGAAGACGCGTCGTAGGTGCTCGACGTGTTGTTGCATATCGCGCGAGTAGACAAGAATGTAGTCCAGGTACACCACCACGCATTCGTCTAAGAGTGGGAATAGAATATGATTCATTTCTGCTTGGAACGTTGCTGGTGCATTGGTGAGTCCGAATGGCATTACCTGTTACTAGTACGATCCGTACCGAGTTCGGAAAGCAATTTTGTGACCGGAATCGTCCGTCATTCTTATCTGCCAGTATCCGGACCGCAGATCTAGTTTTGAGAATACCGTGGCTCCCCGAAGCTGGTCAAGCAGATCATCGATTCGTGGAATCGGGTATTTGTTTTTAATGGTCTGCTTGTTGAGAGCTCGGTAGTCGATGCACATGCGCAGGCTTCCGTCCGGTTTCGGTGTGAAGAGTACTGGGGTACCGTATGGTGAAGTGGATGGTCGGATGAGTCCTTTGGTGAGGAGATACTCGATCTGCTTATTCATGTCGGCTAGCTCTGTGGGGCTGAGCCGATATGGTGCTCGGAAGGTCGGTTTCGAACCTGGTTCCTCCACGATCTCGTGTTGGTGCCTTTGGTATGGCGGTAGCTCGTCCGGGAGGTCGTCGGAAAGAAGGTCTTTGAACTCCTTCAGTATTTCCTTGATTTCTCTTGGAGGTTCCGAGGTCTGCTCCTCGTCCCTTTCCACGTTTGTTACTAACGCCAGGAACCCGGTGTTGGTTCGTTTCACGTTCTTCTCGAATCTGGCGAGCGTCGCTACTGGGATATCTCATGTATCATTCCATTTGGGTAGCTGGACACTCCTTCCTCTGTTGTAGATGCTTGCGGTACGGTTTACCCAGTAGATCTCGGGGTTGAATCGTTTTAGGAAGTCTAGCCCGAAGATCAAGTCAAGCCCTTTTATGTTGGTGATGGGGAGAGCAGGTTTCTAGCGCAGTGGACCGATTTGTAGGTGTAGCACTGCTTCGCCTTACACTGGTAACTTACTGCCGTCCACCATCGTTGGAGAAAACGCTGATGGCTTGTACTCTTCTCGAAGTCGGTCGATGGTTGCCTTGTCGCATACGGTGTGCGATGCTCCGCTATCCACGAGTGGTTGGAGGCGTCGTCCTTTGCAGATGACCTCGAGCACGAGGGGCAAGCGTTGCTCGGAGTACCTTAAGATAGTTTCATTGATTGGGTCATAGGGTACATCCCAATATTCGTTGCTTCCTACTCCTGAGCTGGCAGCTGGCCGAGGCTGCTTGGAGAAAGGCTCTTCTCCTGGGCCCGAAGTTTCCGTGACGACTATTCGTGTCGTTGACGAAGTTTCCGAGTTGGATGCATCAAAAGAAGGAGTTCGGGGTTTTTGCAACTTCTTGTAGACCCCCGGCTTCCTCTTGAGCTGCTTCAACTCCACCGACGTCATCCCTGGGGAACGAGTGGTCGCTGTGGGCTGGTGTCGGGAGAGGACGTTGACTCCGTGGAAAGGTCGGCTTCTTTCCACACTCCTTAATTTCGTCCCCAAGTTTTCTGGTACCGGTATGATCTCCGCAAGATTCTGCTTCTTCTGGAGTCCCTCCCGAAATTTCTCCAAGGCTCTAGCCCCTCGAGACTCATAAATTTTCATTGAAGCATCTTTATAAGATAACTTTAACGAATCCTTATAATTTCTTGGGTCTTCACGGAGTTACCCCGTCTTGGCAGAGTCCTTTTTCGCGGAGGTAGATTTTTCCTCGGCGATTTCCTCTGGCGAAGACTGGTCGTGGGGTGGAGATTTTTCCCCGTCATTTTCTCCTGCTCGCGTCGAATCAGCTGCGTTGAAGTTGATTTTTCCGGAAGTCCGCGGCCGCTTTCGGATCTTTTCTTTTTCGCCAGTTAGATCCGCAATCATCGGCGAGTCCCATTTTTTGGCTTCTGATTGGCCGAAGGATTTCCGTCACTGTTGCGTGCCTGATACTCAGTGCGTGCGGCTTTCATTTTGTTGCAATCGAAGATTCGATGATCCGACACCCTGCAAAAATCACACATGAAATTGGTGTTTTTCGGACGTGGCCGCCCTTCGAACCTGTCGACTTCCATCGGGTCGGCGAACGTGGGGTTAGCCGAGAGGTCGCCCTGTCGCGTACTGCCGACGTGCGCGCGTCATGTTCTAGTGTTAACCATGTCGAAGCGTTTCGCTGCCGAAACGACGTCACTGTACCTCGCGTATTTTGTCGCTGCTACTTGTCATTTGACTTCGGTCTTCAGCTCGGCAAGGTACGACTGTACTTTTTCCCCTTCGGTTAGGTCGGGAATGCGGTTATAAAATTCCTCCATCTGCTGCGTGTACTGCGCTACACTCCCGAACTGTCGATGGCGATGAATTTTTTTCTGGGCAAGGAAACCCGAATTTATCGGCTCGAAACGTTTCAGCAGGTCGGTGCGGAACTGCTGCCACGTGGCTTTGCCGTGGATGAAGGTACTGTTACCGCCGATCCACTCGAGTGCCGGTCCTCCCATCAGTGTCGCCGCGAGTCGTACGCGTTGTCTGTCCAAGAATGGCGAGCTCCATCCGACGGCTGCGAAGTAGATCTCCATGCAGGCGATCCATCTGCGGGCGTCGGAATTTCGATCGCTCGGATCGAACGGCTCAGGTGGGCGCGTTTTCGGAACCTCGAGAAATTGTTGCGACTGCTGCATCGTCGGTATTGTCGTTTCGTGTAACTTCGGCATTACCCTAGACCCTTCTCCTCACCAGATCTCAACCCGGATATTTTTCCCCACCAGTCACGACTACTTCGACTGCTGCACCGCTCAGAGACCTACGGATCCTAGCGTGATTCTAATAGTGCAAGGATGCACTGTCAACCGTGCTATGTTACCCTAAGTTTCGTGGCAGATACGCAATTTTTTGCCACTCTGCTCGTAATTTTTACCTACAACGGTACGATGAAGACGATCCATGATAAGACGCGACCAAACGACTAATTGCATCTTTGGCCACACCTCAGCATGGCTAGTTTTAGAGATAACATTGAACATGAAATCGTGCACAGTACTCTTGCATACGTTCAAATACTTCGCGATTTTCCTAGTGCTCACCCCCTAGTGCAAAAGCGTGGGTCCAGGAAGAGTGCGATAAGATCCCTGTAAAGGTTTGCACTAACCTCCTAGACAACATGCCTAGGAGGGTGTAGGTGGTGATCAAGGCCAAGTGTCGGTTGACTAGGTACTAGTTTTGCTAGTAACTAGTTTGCTGCCTGTCCCCGGTACAAATTGTCCGGATGTGGTGTTATTAAATGTTGTCGTCTTGAACAACCATGAGATATGCTACTCTGGTCTTAGGAGATTTGAGTGAGTGCTCTAAGTGCTCCTCTCTACGTGTATTGGCCACCATGAATTAAGGCTTAATGTTTATAGCGTACAGCTCGTCAAAATGTAAAAATGTGGTAAACATGTGGACAATTGTTTCCGCCAGTGTATACCGTATTCCCCCGTATATAACACCCTATGGTATTGTCAAAAATTCATTAAAAAAACGTATGGGTGTTAACAGTAGGCTGGAAAAATAAAACACCCATGTCTTATATAAAATGCAAAATGAATTTGGGTTGTAACACGCACTCTGGGGCCAGAACTTCACCGAGCATCTGCTAACGAGGAATCTGCTACAGAGATTGCGTACTCTGACAGGGTCAGTTTGGTGCCTTTGAAAACGGTGGGAGATTGATGCTGCAGCAGTGCCAGGTGTCGTTGACCAATCTCGTATGAGTGCTGTGAACAGAGTCACGACCATTGCTGACGCGATCGAGGTGGTTCAACAGCAAGATGGACGGTCGAGATCCTCTCGACACTTTTTGTCTTTCGATTTCATGTTGCCACTTGTATTGATTCTTCTGCCCGTCTTTGCGCTGCGAATGGCAGCTGACGCGATTTTAATCGTGTTCGTTTTTTTGCAGCTGAGCGAACCTTGGTAATGAAGGACAGATTATCAAAATGAGAGAAGTGAATGATGAGTAGTGGGAGAGTACAGATAGATATACCTAAGTATGGTACCCTCTAAGAGGTGACCCTATACAGTCTATGCAAACATAACTAATACACATATTTGACACACCCCCTAGACTGCATAGGGGAATGTCCTGAACAAGCAGCTCAGGGCGGCACTACTAGTCCAACCTCTGAGACAAGGGTCTAAAAGACCAGTCAGAAGGAGTACAGACAAGGCAAGAACAAGATCAGGGCGGCACTACTAGTCCAGCCACTGGTAGAGGACACAAGTCCAGTCTGAGTATACATATAAAAGGGCAGTACAAAGTCAAGGCCCTAGCAAGTGAGAGGCTACAGGGACTAGACCAATCTGTACGCAGTGCCGCTGATGATCTTTAGGCGCAAGCGCCTTCGTAAGATATCAGCTGTGTTGGCACCTGAGGCCAAGTGTACTACACGAGCCTGGCGTCGCTGCTGTAGCTCGCGCAGGAGGAAGTATCGCAGCTGAATATGCTTCGCTCTGCCCTCGAGTCGAGGCTCCTGACACAGGAGGATCATGGCCCTGTTGTCAGCGAACAGGACCGGGGCAGAGCTAGGCCGCTCACCTAAGTCAGTGAGCAAGAAGGTCAGCCAGCGGAGCTCCTGTGCCGCCATGGCACCAGCGTAGATCTCGGCCTCACAGCTGGACTGGGCAACAGACGAGGAGCGGGTAGCTCTCCACGAGACGGCACCTGAGCCAAGGCTGAAGCAGTAGCCCTGAGTAGACCTGAGTGTCTCGGCGTCGTCTGCCCACGAAGCGTCGGTGTGTCCAGTAAGGACCACTGGCCTGCGTCCTCCTAGCACTAACCCCATGCCCAATGTACTAGCAAGATAACGCAGAACCCTCTTAGCGGCAGACCAGTGCTGCGGTCGGTGTTTGCCAGTGGCCACAAAGCGAGCCAGGATGCTGAGAGGGTATGCGAGATCTGGGCGAGTGCAAGTCATCAGGTACATGAGGCAACCCACCAGCTCTGCGTAGGGGCCGCTGGGCTCAACCGACTCCTCAGACACTGGAGCGGAGAGTCTGTGGGCTAGAGGCAGAGGGGTGGGCTGTGCAGAGGAGAAATGAAGGCTGAACCTCTGAAGGACCTGGCGCACCAAGTGTGACTGAGTCAGGGTGATGGTGCGCGCTGCTCTGTCCCTGGAGATCTGTAGGCCAAGGTAACGGCGCAGTTCTCCAAGGTCAGTGCACGTGTGTCTCTTCAGCAGCTCTGCCTTCACGAAGGCTAGTGCATCCCTGTCTGCTGTGGCAAAGACCAGGTCGTCGACGTAAACAAGGATGTAGAACGGAGTCTGGCCAGCACGAACGAAGAGTGAGGGGTCTGCGGAAGACGGAAAGAACTGCAGGTCAGCAAGCGTAGCACGGAGAGTGTCGTGCCACTCACGGGGAGCCTGGTGCAGGCCGTAGACAGGGCGCCGCAGGAGCCACTGGGTCCCAGGAGGGAAGGTGCCAGTAAAGCCCGGAGGGCGACGCGGGTAGACCTGCTCGTGTAGGCTGCCCTGAAGGAAGGCAGTGGAGAAGTCGAGAGAGTGAATCTCGTAGTCGCGCTGAGCAGCTAGGTGTAGCAGAACCCGAAGAGTAGTCATCTTCGGGGTCGGAGCGAAGGTCTGGAAGAAGTCCACCCCCTCACGCTGACTGAAGCCTCTAGCCACGTAGCGCGCCTTGAACACAGGCGGCTCTCCAGGAGGGCGCTTCACCTTGAAGAGCCAGCGGCCATCGACTACGTTCACCCCAGGCGGGGGAACTGCGTCGACGAAGGTGCCGGTGGATCTCCAAGATGCCATCTCCTGCTCCATGGCAGCTATCCATTGCGAGGCCCAAGGTCCCGAGGTCGCCTCAGCGTAAGTGCGAGGGGTCGGGATGTCGAAAGCGTCTGGGTCACCCTCAGGGACTAGCAGCATGGAACAGAGATGGGGAGCAGCCTCGGACAGGAAAGCAAGCTCGAACTGGCGGTCCTCCAGGACGTCACTGCCAAGGGCAGGAGCACCCCCGACAGACGGAGGACAGGCAGGGTCAGAGACCAGAGCTGTGGCGTAGTCAAGGCGGCGGGTAGAGGCGAAGTCAGCGACCGCAGCTACAAGAGCGTCAAGGCACAAGACCGGAACAGACGGGTCGGTAACGAGAGAGGCAAGGACCCGAGGAACAAGAGGACGAGTGGCACGAAGGTAGTCAGACAGCGGGGGGGGGTGCAACAACAAGGGAGGACGGAGGAGGCGACGGCAGAAGGGGAGGACGAGACGCGTGGGAACGAAGCAACATAGGGTGGGAGCGCAAGACAGGCGAGGCAGGACGAGCACGGGAGGGACGGTGAGACCAGACGTGCGACGGAGGAGTCGGGTCAGGAGACAGAGGAGGGGACACAGGAGGGGAACGAGGGGGAAGACAGGCAAGGGACGAGTCCGGCGGAGGGAACACAGGGCCGTAGACGGGAAGAGGAGGAGACGGTCGGAGAGGAACAGCCGCAGGGTCAGGGGACGGAAGGCCGAGCAGGCGAAGGGCTGACACCGGCGGGGACTGCTGCTGCGGTGGCACAACGGCGACACCTGGACCGCAAGCTGCTCCTCGGCTACCACCGACACACTCCACACCAGCACCCCCAGAGGGACCACCCCCAGGGCGACCGGGACGAGCACCCCCAGAGTCAGCGAACGGGTGCTGGGACGGCGGCGGCGGCGGCAGCGACAACGACGGCTGCAGAGGCGGTGGAGGAGGGGACTGGGGAGGGGACGCCGAGGGAGGGGCGGCCGGCGAGGACTGCGCAGCAGGGCCACCAGAGTCAGAAGACTCCTCAACCAGGTCTACCGACGGAAGGGGGGTGACGTGGGACACACCAGAGGGGGTAGGACGGGGAGGAGGAGGAGGAGGGGCAGGGACTACCGGGGAAGGAGTGACCAGGAACAGGGGGGGGGTAACCGGGGGACCGCGGTGGGGGAAGCGACGGTAGTAGGAGACGGACTCGTCAAATGTGACGTCGCGAGAGTGAAAGAAGCGGTGAGACGGCGGGTGGTAAAAGTGCCAGTCGGACGCGTCAAGGGGAAAGCCGAGGAAGACGCAGGGAAGGGTGCGGGCAGTGAGCTTGTCCGTGCTGGAGGCACGGACGTTATTAAGGCAGCCCCAGACGTGGAACGCAGACGCGTCACCAGGAGACCCAGTCCAAAGACGGGTCGGCGAAACTTGCGGCTGCTGAGGGTGTGGCCACAAGTTAAGCTGGTGAGAAGCGTAGCGCACAGCGAACGGCCACAGAAAATGGGGTGCACCGGCATGGATCATGGAGGTGCGAGCCACCTCCATGACCAAACCGATGCGTCGCTCAGCGACCCCATTCTGCTGTGGGGAGTCCGGTAGGGTGAACGTCTGGGTGATGCCCTCCGCACGACAAAAGCGACCAAGGACACCTGAGGCAAACTCGCCACCACGGTCGGAGTGAAGACGCAAGACAGGGAGACCGCGGTGGACACGCGCAGAGACAAGCCAGGGGATGAGAGCGCCAGGCACGTCGGCCTTGCGCTCCAGGGGAAAGACTGTGGTGTAACGAGTGAAGTCGTCGACAAGTACAAGGAAGTAGCGCTCTCGACGCGGCCCAGGGACGGGGGCGGGGCCCCAGACGTCCAGGTGCAGGGTCTGCAGCAGCGCGGCGGTAGGGGGAAACGAGGAGGAGTGAGGGGCACGGCGAAGCCGACCCTAGACACAAGGTGTGCAAGGTGGGGCTGGGGAGGAGGGAAACGCAGGGAGAGAACCTGGGAGACCAAGGACAAGACCGTGCTGGGACATGTGACGCAGACGCGGGAGCGCAGCGTGACCTAGGCGGTGGTGCCAAAGGAGAGTCGGGTGAGTGAGGGACCGACAGGAGCAGGCAGCAGCAACCTGGGTGAGCGCTCCAGCCGGGGGGGTCACGGTGTCCAGAGTGAACAGGCCGGACACCGGGTCCCGGGGGAACGTGGACAGGGGGGCACCAGTGGCGGCCTCGGTACAGACAGCATACCGCTCGTGACCAGGGAACGTAGTGGTGACGCCAAGGTCCTGGAGGCAGCCGACACCAACTAAGTTCCTGGAGAACGAGGGGATATGCAGACCTGTGAGAGTGCCCGAAGGAACCGCCGGACAGGGAAGGGTGGTGGAACTGCGGGCGACTACCGGACCGCCGGAGGGGTCAGCAAGAGAAACAGCAGCAGGAACAGGAAGCTGCGTTAGGGTGGTGAAGTCGCGGAAGAAACATCGGGAAGCGCCAGAGTCCAGGGTGAAGGAAAGCGAAGCAGAGGCGTCTGGCAACGGAACGACGGCGGAAGCACCAAGACTACACAAAGCAGGGGATCCTACGCCTGACGCAGCAGGGGAGGCTAAGCTAGGCACACCTACACTAGCCGACAGTGAGTAATAAGCGGGAAGCACACTAGATTCATCAGCATACATCACATGCAGAGCAGAAACAATGGCATCCATGTCCATGTCAAAAATCTGAATCTTACAACGAAGCAAACTGTGCCAGTCCGAAAGGTCTGGCGACGGGCCGAAGCGCTGACGAAAGAGGTCGTCCAGGCGACGAAAACAGCGGGGAGTGGAGTGACCGATCTTACCGCAAACGAAGCCGCAGCGAGGACCGGTCTGGATCTGGTACTGACAACGCACGCCTCCAGAGCCACCACTCGGCACACCACCATGCGCCCGGCCACCGCCAGCGCCGGGCCACCCGGGCGGGAGGACACTCGTCTACCGCGTCTGCGACGGCTGCTGCGAAGGCTGCGACTGCTGCGGCTGCTGCAACTGCAGGGGCGGCGGCTCAGCTGGACTGGGCAGGGTCCCCTCGTCCGCTCCAGCACCAGACGACCCGACTCCACCACCACCCCCTCCCGCACCCCCGCCTCCTCCGCCGCGCCCAACCTTGGGGCGGCGGCCCTTCCCCGAACGAAACTGCGCTGCAGCAGCGGTCTCAGCCACTGCGGCAGAGCCGTCGGAGAAGGTACACTGAGCAGGGGCACAACCCTGAAAGATAGGGACCGGCACGGTACCGCTCGCCTGGGCGATGGAGCGGTGGCGGGTCTCAATCACAGTCAGGGTGTCTACAAAGTCAGTGAGGGTGAGGTCTGCGGGGTGAATGCTAAGGAAGTGGTCGCGGGCGACAGCAAGGCGGTCAGGGAGGCGGGTGGCAAGCAGGTAAAGGGTAGAGGTAATGGGCGGCTGGTGGGCTCTAAGCTGTGCGTCAGTGCAGGCAGCGCGCCAGGTCTCATCTATCGAGCGCAGGTGGGCAGCGAGGTCAGAGACAGTGGGGAAAGATGCAAGGTCAGGAAAGAGCATTGGGAGGATCAGGCGACCCACCGAGGCAGCCGGAGGGGTGGTGTCACAGGATCGAATGTCCCGAGGAAAGGTTTGCTCAATGTTGCACTATCAATCAGTAGAAGGTGCTTTTATACTTCCAGATTACATCAGGTAACCAGGTTTATCCTATCCAAAGGGAATAGACCCTTCTAGAATATAGAATCACCATGCGTATAGCCACGCGAGGCTATTGGCTATAAGGGATTACGGCAGGATTACGCTAGATATAGCGCGCCAGTACATCCCAAGCCTAGTCGGTGATATAATTATAATAACAGGATAAACCAAAGGATAATGGAAACGGAGGAATAGGAAACCAAATGAGATGAAATAAAGACCAAATGAATGAGGAGAATAAGAGGAATGAAATAGAAAGGAAATATGGAAAGGGGAAATTGGTGTAACGGGGTCGTACTCTCACACTTCCCCCCCTCAAAGCTGGGTGGTAGAAGTAACACCCTGCTTGACAAGGTAGTCGCGAAGAGGACGACGGGCGTTACCCATGTCGAGTTCAGAGATACAGCCTTAGAAGTATCAGAATCCTTCCAGAAAAGAAGAAGCTCCAGAGTGCCATTCTGACGACGACGGTGTCCAAGCACGTAGTTGTCCCATGTCGTGGATGAACACGGCGACGACAGTGGTTGGCATTCGGTGTAGAGCGTGTTTGGTCTTGATAGGGTTTAAGAAGCTGGTATGGAAGGCGGTATGGATCTTCCAAGTGGCTGGTAGGCGGAAGCGGAAGTTGAATGAAGTGGCCTTCGCTTCAAAGGGTATAGTCCCGCAGAAGCAAGGTTGAAGCTTGGATGGAAGTTGGCTGATGTCGGGATTATGGTCTTGAGAAGGGTAGTGATGAGTTGCCAAGTGCTTGTGCTGATGTTGGATGTCCAAGAGGGCGCTTGTGTGGTCGATGTACAAGATGGTGGATGATGGCAATGAAATCGGAAGCCAGTTGGACTGTGGCTGGTATGGTTAGCTGTTGTGGTGTGATCGGGTGGCGTCCGTAACAGACGAAGTACAGCGTCTGTCCAGTAGCGGCGTCAGGAGCATACTTGTAGGCAAACTCCAGGACGGGCAGATGCAAGTCGGAGTTGGAGATGTGAATGGTTGGAACAGTGTGCTGTAACGTGCAGATGAGTGGCTATGTTGTCCGATCCTTGCATGCTGTTACCCGCATCTGGTCCACGTGTGAAGATCACCAAGTGTTGGTGGTATGGCAGTCGTGTCGTAGTACTGCTTCTGTAGCAGTGTTGTATCCGTTACGTGCAGCTTCTGTCGAATGCTGGTCCATGCCGTAGTGTTGTCGCAAGTTGTACACTCTCGGCATCGGAGGGCTGCGAGATTGGAGAGCAGGATCACTAGTAGTAACCCTGTCCACCACGCGGTCTGCTACTCACATTGCCTTGAGTACAACAGCGCATGCGAAGTGCTGCTCAGCGTATCCCTTGTGTTCAGAACCATGCGAAGGGTTGGTACCACAAACGCGGAGCTGGTAACTTCCCGAATCAGCGCCAAGTAGTTTCCCTCGGTAGTTGCTCAAGCAAGGAATCTCTGCTGCATAGATATCCCACTGTGATGGGTTAGGACATCTGGGAATATTAGGGGTTATTCCCAAATAATCCTCTCCCATTTCCAAATTGGCATTGCTGACAGCCAATCCAGTATGACCTTATGCACTTCCAGTTTAGCACGGAGGCCATCGGTAGGCATCGGTGTCTAGGCGCACATATTGGGATAGGTCTTCTGGTGCCATCATGTGTTGTCTTATTCTGCCACTGTCCCTGAAGTAGCGTTGATGTCGAAGATGTCTCAGCTACTCAGCATGAATGTTGAAGTCTGCTCCATTTCGGCAAACAGGGGTGTTGTTGGAGATACGCGGAGTCCACTATCCGGAGTGGCGTCGGCGCTCCATTCCACGCCTATCTGCTTCCGTGGAGTTGGTGCTGATGATGGATTGGTTGCGACGCAGGTTTTATGACTTTAAGGAAAGCCATAGGCCATGAGGACTGTATATCGGTAGAGTACCGTGGTCCTCCCATCCCCATAGGAGCAAATATCTGATGCTCTTGAGGGTATATGGCATTGCCATGTTGTTTCCTCGCATAGTGGTATCTCCTTCCCACTAGCTGGAAATCATAGTACTGTGCCTGGCCGGGACTTAACGATCCACTGGAATATAATCCAGCATTATCTCCATTGAGTGGAGAATCATCCATCAGGATTTGGTTGTGACTGTTGTGTCGAGTCTTCTGCTGCGGCGGCGGCGGCGGTAGCGACGACGGCGACGGCGGCAGCTGCTGCAGAGAATTCTCTTAACTCGTACCGGTTGAAGGAGAATCCATCAACTCCCCCTTCCCAGTAGAGTGTTCCTGATGGGTGTAACAGGCGTAACTACCAGGAACACGTGCACATTAGTACACATGTGTTGTTCCATTGCTGCCGGTGATTGTTTCATTTGAGGGTATGAAGAGAAATTTGCTTCTCCCCTCAATGTATCCACGGGTAGCAATCCCTGGTATGCTCATCCGTGCCTCCGATGTACGGTCGGTAGAGCGCGTGATCGTGTTGTAGTAGTCCGCATCTCCCTCATTTGTTGACACCTCGTGTTGCTTGACGTTCTCCTGCATCGTCGAAGTTACGCTGATGCTTGTAACGCTTCGGCTTCTGGTAGAATCGCCTCCAATGCATGTGCCGTAGGGTCGCTAGTGAACGAGTACTTGCCGGATTAGAGGTTAATTACTCCTCAATCTGTCAAGCATCGTGACATGCACGGAATTTTCTTCCACACAGGTCATTAACACCTGGAATCGCGACGCATGATTGGTGTGTCGCCTCGTAAGGTTGATGTTGAGACTGCTCCAATCAATCACCTCGGATGGCTGAGATTCTTGATGAAGACGAATCGTTCAGCTCCTGTTACGAAGTAGTGTCTCGCTGGCCTTGACGAGACGAGTTCACTGCGTCATCGTTGCGTGCGAAATCTGCTCCTTCGCAGCAACTTGAACTTGGGAGCATTGCAAGAGAAAACAGCTACTTCTCTGCAATCCCATAGGTTGTCGATCAATTTGTATGAAGAAGTGTCTCGCGGATGGAGAACATGTCTTCACGCAGCTCCATAGTTTTTCCTGGGTGAAGATCTCGCTGTGTTGATGTCGATCCATTTTTAACGAAGATGACTTCGTCAAAATGACTCGATCGTTATCGACACCAGTCAGAAGATGCGTCGATTGTGCTGTCGCTGGTCACGAATGTTGTCTCCATGATGATGATTTCCCATAGTGTAGTCTCCGCTGCATTCGTGTCGTTGATACTGCACCGATCCGACGATCCACGTTCTCGTGTCAATTTTCTGCTTGCAGCTATTACCAAGTAGGTAATTCTTGGGCAGATTTCTGACTCCGCAGATGTTTTGCGCACCATATTCATCACCAAATAGAGGAGTCCGAATTTGGTTGTCCAAATGTTGTCAACGATGTTGAAGGCGGCCAGTTTCTGGTTCTGCGCGTCATTCTCCCTTCGTGCAGAAGTCGCGCTCCATCTCGTCCGTTGAAGTAATATTCGATCCGACGGTCCAAACTCCAAGCGATCTGAGGATACTCCTGAGTCACGTTCAGCAGCTTTCGGCGCCCGGGTTGTTTTGTTTCGTGCAGCAATTCTCGGTCGTCGATGTCGGCTGTCGAACGATCGGACGCTCCGAAAATCTTCGCGGCTTGCGAGGTCTCGTTCCCAGTCGCGCTGAAACTCGAACTCGCTCAGCAGGATTTCGTTTTCGCCTCGGTCGATCTGAAGCGTCGAATCTCCATCGGACGGATGTCGTCGGTCGAACCTCCGCAGAGTTCCGCGCAACTCCAAGTGTTGTCGCGAACTGCGAACTTCTCCGAATGTCGCAGGGAGTGTTCCGCCGGAACTGACGCGCTCGCCAGGTCGAGGCCGTTTGCCCCCGCGAAAAATCGGCACCGTCGATGCAGTCCATCGAACGGTTGGCGAGGCATCTCCCCTTCGAAGGGGACCCCAGGTGCAACTGCGAGAGGTGAGTCGAAACTTAAATGAAAGTGCATTGTCCTTACAGGAAACGAAGTTTCGACTCCATCCTCCGCGTGCTCCTGGGGGCCCAGCGGTTAAGCGTTGAGCTGAACCCTTGGCTCTGATTACCAAGTGTCACAGGATCGAATGTCCCGAGGAAAGGTTTGCTCAATGTTGCACTATCAATCAGTAGAAGGTGCTTTTATACTTCCAGATTACATCAGGTAACCAGGTTTATCCTATCCAAAGGGAATAGACCCTTCTAGAATATAGAATCACCATGCGTATAGCCACGCGAGGCTATTGGCTATAAGGGATTACGGCAGGATTACGCTAGATATAGCGCGCCAGTACATCCCAAGCCTAGTCGGTGATATAATTATAATAACAGGATAAACCAAAGGATAATGGAAACGGAGGAATAGGAAACCAAATGAGATGAAATAAAGACCAAATGAATGAGGAGAATAAGAGGAATGAAATAGAAAGGAAATATGGAAAGGGGAAATTGGTGTAACGGGGTCGTACTCTCACAGGTGGAATAGCGCTTTATGACAGCATCTAAGTATGCCTGAGCAGTAGTGAGGGACCTAAGCGAGGGCGCTCGGACGGGGGAAGGGCGTTGCTAATGGCAAGCTGGGCGATAGCATCGCGAGAAAGCCAGACAGAGCGCGCACGGGCAGTGGCAGCAGTAGACTCGCGCTCAGTGGGTGTGGAGTCAGCGGGCAGAATAGCAGGGGGGTCTGGGCAGGGGAGCGTACCGTCAAGGTGTGCGGAAAGCGGTTCACCATCCTGCCGCTGGCCAGTGAGCTGGCGCCGGAGGTCGGCAAGCCCCGCCTCGAACTCCAGAGGCTGGCCTTCAGCGTCGAAGCGAAGCTCCGCCGCCATCAGGGGCAGTGCAGGACGGGACAGTACGGTGCAGTGAGGTGTAGTGCAAAGCAGAGCAGTGCAGGGCGGTGCAGTGCGGGGCAGGGCAGTGCAGTGCGGTGCGGGGCGGTGCAGGGCGGTGCAGTGCGGTGCAGGGCAGTGCAGTGCGGAGCAGGACGGTGCAGGGAGGGGGGGGGGGGGGGGGGGGGGGGGGGTGGGGGGAGAACCGTACCAGGGAGGATGAAGGGGCCGGGGCAGGGATGAGCGCAGGGGCCGGGCCGGTGCGACGGGGCCGGGCCGGTGCAACGGGGCCGGGCGGGTGCGACGGGGCCGGGCGAGCGCGACGGGGCCGGGCGGGTGCTACGGGGCCGGGCGGGTGCGACGGCTCCGGGCCGGTGCGACGGCGCGCGGGCGCGACGGGGCCGGACGGGTGCGACGGGGCCGGGCGGCGGCGACGGGGCCGGGCAGGGTGCGACGGGGCCGGGCGGGTGCGACGGGGCCGGGCAGGTGCGATGGGGCCAGGCGGGTGCGACGGGGCCGGGCGGGCGCGACGGGGCCGGACGGGTGCGACGGGGCCGGGCGGCGGCGACGGGGCAAGGCAGGGTGCGACGGGGCCGGGCGGGTGCGACGGGGCCGGGCAGGTGCGACGGGGCCAGGCGGGTGCGACGGGGCCGGGCGGGCGCGACGGGGCCGGACGGGTGCGACGGGGCCGGGCGGCGGCGACGGGGCTGGACAGGGTGCGACGGGGCCGGGCGGGTGCGACGGGGCCGGGCAGGTGCGACGGGGCCGGTTGGGCGCGACGGGGCCGGGCAGGGGGGCAACGGGGCCTGCAGGCGTGGCGGGGCCCAGGAGGGGCGCGGCAGGGCTAGGGGCACGACGGGGCCCAGGGGGGTCACGACGGGGCTAGTGGGTCGCGACGGGGCTTGGGGGTCGCGACGGGGCCCAGGAGGGGCGCGGCAGGGCTACGGTCACGACGGGGCCCAGGGGGGTCGCGACGGGGCTAGGGGGTCGCGACGGGGCCCAGGAGGGGCGCGGCAGGGCTAGGGGCACGACGTGGCCCAGGGGGGTCGCGACGGGGCTAGGGGGTTGCGACGGGGCCCAGGAGGGGCGCGGCAGGGCCTAGCTAGAGGACGAGCGGAAGCGGTAGGTGGGGGATCCTAACCTACGCGTGATACCATAGCAAAATGAGAGAAGTGAATGATGAGTAGTGGGAGAGTACAGATAGATACAAGTATTGTACCCTCTAAGAGGTGACCCTATACAGTCTATGCAAACATAACTAATACACATGTTTGACACAGAGTATTATTTTAAGGCAAGAAAAACGTGCAGGGTGTTATGTAAAATGCAAACCCAGAAACGCGGGTACTCTCAAAAATGCGCCATATCATAAGCTATCCCCCGCATAAGCCACCTGTGGGCTGACTATTTCGGCGGGGCTTACATACGGGGGATTACAGTACTGTGTCGAGTATACTTCAACAACATAGGGACTTGTAATGAACTTGGGCTACATGCTTGAAATGCCTTTACTCGACCAGAGTTACAGGATAGAAAACCGGTCACCTATAAGCATCCAGCATGCTCTTTTGCCTACCTAAAAAGCCTACCCATCCACCATTTATCCCGATGCACTGCCCCCCCAGCTTCAATCCCAAGACTCGTTCAGATTTTAAGGCACCACTGCAGGGTTTCCTACAGGTAATGTAGCCTTACCAGGCTGAGCTACTGCTGGTGTTGTTCCCGCAGCTGGTGCTGCAGTTTTCCCCGCGGCAACAGGAGTGAGCGTAGCAGGGACTTCCTTAACTGGTGCAGTTGCCTTAGCCGCAGGAACGGGGACCTTGGCAGGAATAGGGACCTTTGCTGCAGGGGCTGGAACCTTGGCAGCAGGAACTGCAGGGATCTTCCCAAGAGGTGCTTCTACAACAACAGGAGGCTTGACCGGCACCTTGGGAATGGCAGGAGGAGCATGCACCACAGGAACCTTGACAGCGGGGGGGAGGAACTTTCTCGTGGGAGCAGTTTTGGGAGGGAGAGCAGGGGGCAGCTTCCACTTCCCCTGGCCCTTGAAGAACAGTGGAGGGGCAGGGGGGGTTCTCTTGACTGGGCGGGGAGGGGGGGGGCTCGGGGGAGGGGGTGATGGGGGCGGAGGGTTGACATAAGGAGGGGGAGGGCTGGGGCCCTTGCGCTTGGGGGGGAATCTGGGAGCCTTGGGGGGAGGGGTCCTCCAGGGGGGAGGGGAGACAGGCGGCTTGGGCGGCGAGGGGTACGGCTTGGGAATGAGCTCTTCGAGAGACTCGGCGTACTTCTTGGCCCATGGGATCTGCGCCCACATGCGTGTGAGCGAGTTGCCAGGGCTGTTGCCGCTGCGAAAGGCGCCCAGGCTGGCGAGCAGCCCGGCAAAGACGGCGTTGAGGTGCAGCAGGGGCTCGCTCTGCTGGGGCAGCGTGCGGTCGTCTAGGTATGAGTCGTCGCGGGCAGGACCGCCCACTATGGCGCCCACCAGCACGTTCGGATTGGGGTACTTCGACCTGGAGTCCGGGAGTGCAGGAAAGGGATGGGAGGGGGGGAACGGATGTCAGAACGTATTCGTGGCCCAGAGCAGTTTCATGTCATAAGGTCGCACTGGAAAGAGCAAAGAGGGTGTGACACAGGTGTCAGCTTATTCCGTATTGTTCCTGCGAAGGTGTGAACTTACACTCTGAAGCGCTCGCCGGTGGCACAGTCGAAGGGCGTGGGGTCCACATGCTTGGACGTGATGGAGGCAGCTCTGTGGTGCACGCGCGTGGGGTACTTCTCCCCAAAGCCCACCATGTAGCTCATCTTCTGAGGGTTGTCGCCCAGGATGTAGTTCACCTACACGCAAGCACAACCAGAGCGGATCCGCCACGTCAGTATCCCCTAGTGGAGATCAAGAACCTTAGTTCTCACCAGGCATTAACAGGACGCAAATAGGGAAATCAGGAGTTCGAAGCCAAGGAGGCAGAGTCCATAACGACATGACGGCGACATTTGGCGTTGCAAACAAACAGGGAGAACAAGAACTTGAGCGCTTACCTGGGAGGCGGCGAAGTCGACAATGTCGTCGATGGTGGCGTCGCAGTCGAGGTAGTGCGAGGAGACGTTAGCGTTGATGGCGATGCGCAGGTAGTCGCTCACCAGAACCGACAGGAACCCCGCGTTCACCGCGTACTGGATCGGATGGTCGTCGCTTACGTAGATCAGCCCGCCTGCGGGGTTTTAGTAGATAGCGGGGGAGCAAGCCTAGAGAGCTGACTTCGTGCATCGCTTCGGCGTTGAAAGGCTTGAGATCACGCAAAAAGGGGGCAGATGACAGCAAGATGAGTGCGGGCTGGATGATGAGATGAGAGGGAGAGGGTGGTGAGGAGGGGAACGGTGGTGAGGAGAAGGGAGGGCGAGAATGACGATGAAGGGCCACGTACCACCATCGGTGAAGTTGGCGTGCAGCCAGTGCGGCGTGTGCTGGCACACGTAGAGCTTCGCGGCGTTGAGGTACGTCTGCAGGTACTGCGGGATCTGCCCCTCGTTGCCCGCGCCGTATCCGAGCATCAGAAGCCGCGTCATTAGCACCTGCACGCAGAGGCGCGCAACGCAAGACACGATGAGCACCTATACTATGGACACTAACGAGCGACACAAGCGACACAAGCGAGACAAAGACACCCAATACAGCTCTGCTACAACCCTGAAGCTCCCGGAATACAACATACATCATAGGCCAGCCTCCGGATCGATGCTACGCTGCTCGCCTCGCTACAAACCCTAATCAAGTCCCCACGCCTACCTGCACGCCGGGCGCCTTGTTGTCCCAGTCGAACGTCTTGGTGCCCGGGCCCCACTGGTTCGTCTCGAAGATGTACGAGTTGGGCCCGATCACATAGTCCAGATACTTGGTATCTCCCGACGCGAAGTACAGCCACGTGGCGCCCCACATGAGCTCGTCGCCGTACCCCGTGGAGTTATACTCCGACTGCGCCGCCTCCACCCAGTCGCTGTACTTCCCGCGGTACTGGTCCGCGTATTCGAAGATCTCCTCCGCGCTTTGAAGCAGCTGGTCCGCGTACGACGGGTTGCCCACGCGGAACGTCAGCGACGCCGCGGCGAGAGCTGCGGCGTATTCGCCCGCCAGGTCGGAGCACGGGTGCGTGACGTCGCAGGGGAACATGGTGGGGCGCTGCGCGGGCTTCATATCCTCGGGCCGGATCCAGCACACGTCGTCGATCTCCGGCGTGCCCACCTGCGCGAATATCAGGTCCTGGTATCTTGAAGCGAGGATGTACTGTACCCCCCAGTCTATGAGCTCCGCCATTTCGTTGTGCATATTCACCAGCCGGTACACGGATTCGTATTCTAGCAGGGACCAGCACAGCATGGTGATGGTATACGCCATCGGGAAATGATACTTGATATTGCTCCCGCCGATGTAGTACCCGCCTCGGAGGTCCCGGTTCTGATCCTGACCGTCCCTTAGCCCCGAGTTGTTTCGCCAAGTGATGGGATAATCCGGGGGTAGTTTACCCGCTGAAACCAGGAAGAGGAGTGCGGCCGTTAGTCAGACAGGGGTTTACACTTCGCAGGAACTTACAGATCTGGAACTAAGTTCTTCGCATGTCTCGGGATCTTGCGAAAAGAATGCTTCGTGGAAACGTGTGTGATTAGTTTTGAGGTGCTTCATTCTTGCACTAGAAACGTGCAGGCTGAGCAGCAACGCAACTCACATTTTTGGGATTCGAGGAAGAGCAGCGCCATTTGGATCTTAGACGTGATAGTGACGTTGATGGGCGGCGGGGGGAGCGGAGCGGGAGGTGGAGGGGGCTCCTCCCCTTGCATGGACGCGAGCTTGACGCCGAGGAAGACCGACGCGGCGAGGATGGCGACACTGCCGGCCATGGCGAAGGCGAGGATGATGGCCGACGACTTTCCACTGCGAGGAACGAACGAGAGGAGCGAGGATGGGAGTGGTCAGCGCAACCGAGAAAAAGAGCGCGGTCAAGAGCGGAGGCAGTGAATGAGACGAAGCAACAGCAGCAGCTTAGGGTAACAGGGAGCACAGAATGAGCTACGAAGGGAAAGATCAGCAAGAGAACGTAACCGAAAACCGACCTGGAAAGGGGATAATGACGGAGAGCCAGTGACTTAAGGGGAGGTAACCCGGAAGGCGTCGGCGAACGCGAGGAGAGACGGTCGAAGAAGAGATTAGAGTAGAGTTCATTGAAGCCGAAACACTGAATGTCTTCTGCTGGAGTCTATTAATATTTCCTCTACTAGTACATTCGGCTTTTATGACCGAGCTTTAACAGCTATAACAATACGGATCTGGTGCTTCATGTGGTTCGGTTGCCTGGAAGTTCCAACGACTGCATGCCGACTTCATGTTCCCAAGGAACACATGGGAAACATCGTATTTCCTTGATCTTGAACATCGCAACGGACTGAACAGATGGGAAAACGGACGGGAAGCAGTGAGCTGGGAAATGCTTTCTTACCCTCTTGTGGGGTCGAGGGGGACGTATTGCCGATTCATCCCCATGTTGACGGCCGAAATAAGATAAGATTAAGGAGACGTCAGACCCTAGGTCAAAGAAAATGACGTTGAGCTGAGAAGCGGTGGCGGGAAACCTGAGTGAAGCTATTGGCGAAAATGACTTCGCCTACAGCGACCCATTGAGAATGTTAGATGAGGGAAGCCTGAATGGTCAGGTGCTCTTCCTACTAGCTCCTAAGGTCCAGAGAGAGGACGCGAACCCACGATCAACCAAAGCTTTCTCGGTCGATAAAATAAGATGGGCAAGAAACATCTAAGGTTTCTCTATCAGGTGCGCTATTGCTCTCATCAGGAGATGAGAGACGATTCGCAGGGAATGAGAACAGGAAAAGGAATGAGAACCAGGAATTGAGGGTGGCGCTTGGGTGATTTCAACAGACGACCAGGGAGACAAGGGCCCTGCAATCCCAAGGAAAGGTCCCTCCAACCCAAGACAAGGTCCGTCCATCCAATCGCATCTCCATTAGGCTCGCCGAGGTGATGGCGGGAAACGTGTTCTGCTGGTTGGGGGAAGCAGCTTGAGGCTGGGAATTACGAGGGACGAGTGAGAGAGGCTCGAGCGGTTCTCAGCACCATCAAACCGAGCCTGGTGTGGTATGGCGAATATCAGCCACGAGTCGCTGCTTGACTGTTTCCCCTCCCTCCCGCGGAAACAAGCCTCGTCCTCGTCCGTTGATTGCGTACTGCCCAAACCAAAGGGTCCGAAGCCCCATACGACGGCTGACTTTTCGCTCTGTAGTATGCGAGCTTTGGGGACGGGTGTTTGTCTGTGATTGGCCTTGAACGAGTGATATCTTGCCTGAATTTTACCGAGGCCTGACAGTGGTCGAGGTTGTGGTTCGGGCTTTGCTGGAAGCCAGAGGCGAATGTGCTTTCGCGTTCTCTCTGACAGCCTGACAGGTTGTACTTTGTCAGAACTCGAGACCAATAGGGACTGCATGTCGAGGCTCGACAAGGACAGCAGTCAACGTCACAGGAAAATCCCGTGCCAAACCAGAAACCACTACATACAAATCTATACCCTACAGTATAGTAAAATTCTTTCACTACGATTTAGTGCAAGGAAATTGCACTAAACCCTGGTTCTAAACCAATTAAAAAATGTTGGCTGTAATGTTACCTATGGAGGCACTACTCAACGGCCTCTATGCCTTACACACACGGTGGCCTTTATTCCGACTTCTAGAGCCCTCTTCTTCCCAGCCAGCGAAACCCTTTCAGAGGGTTTCCATTCTTTCCCCCCACCAACTCCTGCACCGAAATCCCTCCACCGCTGTTTGACCTCAAAAGCCTCCGTGCGGGAGTAGCAGGGGCTGCACCACCACCACCACCAGAGGAGCGACTGCCAGCAGGAGACGCCCGCCGAGCCTTCCTCTGCCTCTCAACATCCGTCATCTCCCCTACCACCTCTGCAATCAACTGCATGGTCACCACTTCCTCCACCTCCACCACCACCCCCACAATCTCCTCCACCACATCCACCCACCTGTCCATGCCTCGCCCCATATCCCGCCGGGCGGCATCATCCAAGATATCATACACCTCTTCCGATGCTGCCACCGGCCAGTCGTGGATTTCCCCCCACACCTCTTGCAGCAGCGCCAGCCCCATAGGCCGCGGCCGCACCAGGGGTTCTCTCAGCCCCTCGGCCCAGACAGGCAGCTCCACAAAGGGCCCAAGCCGCCGGCCCAGCGCCTCATTCACAGCGTCGAACAGCAGCCGCCGCTGCCGCCGCTCCTCCGCTCGCTTCGCATGCTCGACCGCTGCCAGGGTGCTTCCGGGGGGTTGTGCCGAACCAGGCAGCGACCGAGGAGAGGCCGCTGCCACAATGCTGGACTCCAGATGCGGGAAGATGTGCGGTGGGATGGGGAACGTTTGGGAGTGATGAGGCGGGAGGTGCGGGCCAGCGAATCCAGCAGCCATGAGGATGTGGCGCACGTAGTCGAGGTCTTGCTCCATGCCGTCCACGTCCATGCCACCCATGCCACCCAACCCTCCCATGCCTCCCATACCCCCCATGCTGCACATGCCCATGGTAAGACCTGTCTGCATGTCCGTGCATGCATTCACACCCATGCCCAGGCTTCTATCTGTGTTGCTTCTTGGTAGCACAGCTGGTAATGTCTCACGTTGCTGCTGCTGGTTCTGCTGATGCTGGTGTTGTTGCTGCTGCTGCTGGTTGTAGTACTGATGCTGCTGGTGTCGCTGCTGGTGGTGGTGATGGTGATGATGGTGCTTGCCGGGGGATGGGGAAGGCGGCTGTTCCCCATAATGTTGCTGATGCTGCCGATGCTGCTGATGCTGCTGCTGCTGAAAAGGGCTGCTGTGTCCAGGACCGGGGGAGGAGGGACTCTCGGCAAGTGCATGGGGCGGCGGTGGCAGCCCTCGTGGCATCACATCTCCTGGCAGAACCCCCGCTTTGGATGGCCGCACGGAGGAAAGAGAGGCAGACACTGGGGGAATGACGGGCCCTGCAAGGCACACACAGTAGAGGAAGGGGATTCAGAAGAGAATCACCGCACTTGCAGGAGCAGCAGCAGCAGCAGGAGCGGCAGCAGCAGCAGGAGCGGCAGCAGCAGCAGCAGGAGCGGCAGCAGCAGCAGCAGGAGCAGCAGCAGCAGCAGGAGCAGCAGCAGCAGCAGGAGCAGCAGCAGCAGCAGGAGCGGTAGCAGCAGCAGCAGCAGCACGATTATTCCACATCGCATCCACTCTGCCAGCGCGTCACACACACACGTGCACACACGCACACATGCAAACACATGCCACACCACTTACCCGAGGCACCAGCACCGTCCTTTTCGTCTCCACTGCGGCTCCTCCCAGCCCTGGTACTGGTCCTTCCTCCCCCGCCTCCCCCGCCTCCCCCGTCCCCGTCCCCGTCTCGCCCCTCGCCCCCTGTCCCCCCAGCAGCAGCAGCAGCAGCAGCGGGGCGAGCGGCCTGGCTGAAGTCTAGTGTGGACACGGGGCTGTGCTCCTGCCCGTCCTCTCGCACCACTTGCCATATGCCGCCGCCCGCCCCACCATCACCACCTGCCGCTGCGCCGTTCTTCCCCCCACCTCCCCCCGCCCCCGCCCCCGCCCCCGCTCCGCCAACTGCCGCTTCCCCCTCCTCCCCTTGGCCTGGCAGCGCTGCTTGCGCCGTTTGCTTTAGCTGTCGCACGGGCTTGCTGCTGCTGGTGTCGTTTTCACTGCCACTCCCTCTCTCATGCTCTGCCATGCTGCTCTGCGCTGACGCCACCGCCCCCCCTGCCCTTTCCTCTCTTGCCTTCTCTTTCTCCCTCCCCACCCTCTCCTCTTTCCCTCTCTCCTTCACTCGCTCTTTGCCCCTCTCCCTCTCCTTCCCCTTTGTTCCATCCTCTTTCGCCCGTGCTCCGGATTCCGTCCCCCCTGCCCTCTCTCTCGCCCTCTCACTCCCCCGCCCCTGCCGCTCTTTCCCTCCGCTCTTTTCCCCCTCCCCCGCCTCCCGCGCCTCCTGCTTCCGCCACTCCCCTTCGCGGCTCGCCGCCATGGCGGCCGCCGCCGCAGCGGCGGCGGCTTCCGCTTCCGCGGGGGTGGCGGGGGAGGCGGACTGCAGCCACTCCTCCACCTCCTGCAGCAGCCGCGTCTGCTTCTGCTGCCGCGACGACGACCCGCGCTTTAACTCGCCGCCGGGGAGCCGCGCAAGCGCGCTCGCCGTCAGCGGGCTGCCGCTGCCACTGCCTCCGCCACTTCCGCCGCCAGCGTCGCTTCCGCCGCCGCTGCCGCCGTCGCCGCCGGCAACGTGTCCGCTGGAAGAGCCTTTAGCGGCTCGGGTCCTGGCGTCCTCTCCTCCGAGGGACGGGCCGCCTAACGAACCGCCTGATGACGTGGCAGAGATCCCTTTCCTGTCGTGGCTGCGCCTCACTCGCGCGGAATTCCCGCCGCTAATCGAGGAAGCGGCGCTGTTGCTCCTCCGCGCCGTCCCCGCGGGAACCGCCGTTGCGCCAAGGCCTGCCACACCCGCTCCGCCTGCAGCCACTTCCGCGGCATCCGCAAACCGGCTTTTGGCCGCGGGGGAAAAGTTTGTGCGCTCGTGCCCGGCGCTGCTGGCACCCGGCGCGCTCCTGCCAGCCGCGGAAAAACTCTCCGCCCCCGTTGCCGCTGTCGCTCCCGGTCCCTTCCCCCTTCCTGGGGTCTCAACAGCGGGAGCACCACCCGCCGTACCCCCTGCGCCGCCTGACCGGTCGCCGCCGTCCGCCGCGCAGGCGGAGCTGTTATTCGCGCCCAGCGAGCCCGCATTCAGCGCCGCGCTCAGCGGCACCACGCGGCTTCTGTTTCCGCCGTGCGGGGCTCCGCGGAGGTGCTCGCTCGGTGCGCGGTGCGCGTCTCCCCTCTCCCTGGCGCCGAGCTTTGCGCCGGTGGTTCCGCCGGCGGTGCCAGCGCTGCCGGTCGTCACGGCCGCCAGCGCGGCGTGCGCAAGCGCCTTGGGGTCGTGCTGGCGCACCTTCATGCGGGAGGCCTCGGCGGCGGCGGAAGTGGCGGAGGAGGAGAGGCGGGAGGCAGCGGGGATCGGGGAGACGCTGCGCTCCTTCCGCGAGCGGCCCATAACCCCACCCAAGATCGGAATCCCCCCCCCTCCCGCTCCCGCTCGCACTTCCGCTCCGGCTGCTGCGGCTAACGCCGGTGCGCGCAGGGGGCCATCGCGCGCGTCGAGGTCGTGGAAGAGCGCGCGGGGGGAAGACTCTGCGGAGCTGTTGCTGGCGATGCTGGCGCCGCGCGTCCCCCCCGCGAGACCGAGGAGGCGGCGGAGGTACGCGGATGTGCCGCGACCGGAGGAGGGAGGACCGGCGCCGTCGGGGGGCTGGAGTGGGAATAGGATATGGAGGAGGATGAAGGGGGATAGGGAGGAGGGGGGTCAAATGGTAGGTAATGTTCTTTGCCACACTGTTTACGTGCTCTGCTGTACTCTTGGTCTCGTTATTATGCTGGTGTATAGAAGTTTTAGGAAACATTTGCTGGTGCTGTTTCGTTAACTGTGCTCCTCTTATCTCTCCGAACCCGTGCAAACGGCCCAGCCACTGCCCCTGCTACTGAAGATGCCTCCGCCATTACCGGATAACACGCGAAGGCGATAAATTTTATAGCCAGCTCAGCTGGATTCACTCACCTAAACTAGGTTCAACTCAACTCAGTTCGGCGCAACTCCCAAAGCAACGCCCTCATCCCAGACGCGCGACATACCTCTGACGCTCCCCCCCCAGCGGCGAGGGCGGAGACGTGCGCGTGGAACTGGTCGTTGCGCGCCAATGCCTCCAGCACCGCTTGACTCAGCGCCGGCGCTGCTGGGGGAGGGGAGAACAGGGGACGATTGGCGGTTTTCGAGCGGAATGGGGGAGTGAGGAAGCGAAGCGAGGGAAGGCGAGTTGTAGGGAATGAGGGCAAGCGCGAGTACGTATGATGGTAACGAATCAACGCTGTATCGCGTATGGCGTGTTGTAGGAGAGCAAGGGAAGGGAGGTCACAGTGGAGACGAGGCGGCAAGAGGTTCGGCTAGAGGACACCGTAGGATGCACGGGACCGCAACCTATTGGCCGTACACGTTAGAATGGGACGGCAAAGTAAGATGGAAGGGCAACGTAGGCATCTGATACTATCTCATGCTATCTCAAGCCGTCTCACGCTATCTTCAGCTAGCCTAAGCTATGTCAAGGCTGAGTGGTGTCGGGACGACGTACGAGTCATATGAGGAGTCAGCAGAGTTGGCGCATCAGTTTGGGCAGCCATGGCGGCGAGTCGAACGGCGGAGGCTGTCCGGAAGATCCAGCAGAAGAAGTCTCACGACACTGGAAACCTCAGCTAGGGTTAGAACGTGTGTGTGAATCAACGCGGCAGACCTGTTACGAACCCACGCAAAGCTGTTACTTGTGTATCGTTTCGCACACACTGTCACTCTATTCCGTACACTGGACCTTGGACCGCCACTCCTAAGCAACGAATGCAAGTCAGTGCTCGTCTTTTCGCTACTTCGCCTGTGACGCCACGACGGTAGTCTAAGGGAACGAGGTTGTTTCTAATCCGTAAAATCCGCATCCATGAAAGCGACTATCGGATCCATTCCCGTGCCTGCCTGCCACAATCCCTCCAGAGACGCATTTTCCTGGCGAGCAGAGCAATAACAAAATGCCCAGCACGTGAATTCGCGAGTTTAGGTTTCGACGGCCCGAGTAGTCGATCAAGCCAGGCAGAGCAGATCATCCGTCATGAGCGAGAGGAAAGATTGGGGAGAGGAGAGATGCGATCATGCAAGAGGCAGGGCGGGGGAGAGTCCAGCCAAGAAGCTTAGGAGTGGCTTTCTCTCACCTGGTGGTGGCAGCAGGAATTTGAAAGGCAAGGAGCAAAAAGGGGTTAGGGGGCTTAGGAAGGGGTTAGGAGGAGGAAGGACGGGGTGGGAAGGGTTAGGTTGGGGGGTGCGTGGCTGGAAGAGGAAGGAGAGGCTGGAAAGCAAGAACGAATCAGGTGAGTCGTCGAGGGCGAACGGAGCAGGCGAAGCGAGCCGCAATGCAGAGGGAAACCGGATCGCACATTACCGAGCCGCTGCCAACAGCAAGGTTGTGCGACAGCGTGGATGATTCACCATTTCGTCGCTCGCCCAACCAGGGTCGCCATCTGAAATTCATTCGGTCGTGGGCGTACACCTGTCCCGCCCGTTTGGAGTCGTAAACCGCGCAAAAAATCGCCAAATGTGCTTTTTGCCGTCGCACACCGCTCGCAGAGGGCCAGCTGGTGGCGCGAAGCAGATGTGACAGAGGGACCGCTTTGGCGCTGTGGAGGGACTGTTGGTTGGGTTTGGCACGTCGCACGACACACCTGTGATGGGCGACGCATGCGGAAAAGGCGCGGCTGGTGTGTGGGCTATGTTTCGATGTAACATCCGACATTTGCACAGTGAGAACTCTTAACGTAGCACACAGATAGACACCTTAGGAATATATGCTATAAAAAATAAATTGTTGCCATCAATTCCCATTAGGAGCCAACTATTGAAATTTATTGGCTAGACTTGTATGCAGGCGCGATAACCCTTTCCACGTATTTGCCAACAATGTCCACCTCTGAAAGCAATGAAGGAGGAAGGGAGGAAGGAAAAGTTGCTCAAGATTGAGAGCAAAAATGGAATACCCACAAGGGTGGGGAGTAAGTGGTGGAGAAAAGTTGCAAATGCAGTAATGTGCCGAGAGGAAATATGACTTACCGAGGTTCACTCTATCGCCAATCTCCTTGCCGGGCACCACAATCTTCTGCTGCGTGTATGCAACTAGCATGAACGTGAACCAGCTCTCCTGATCAACAACGGACAAGACGGCCACGGGTTAGTCGGACGGAACACGGATTCATACGACCTTGAATAAAACATACTGGCATACTGCAAGCAAAGCAAGGCCAAAGCATACAACAGATCGGCAACGACTGGCGCGCATGCCGCCGACTGTCTGTGGCCTTGCATGCTGTCACCATCATGAGAGTGGGTAACGCACGTACCTCATCGTTGACCTCCACGACTGTGAGGCTGGTTCCATCCACGGCAATGTAGCCCTGCACACATGCTCCCACACCCCATTAACACACCCCTCCCCCCCTCCCCCCCCCCCCCTCCCCAGAACACGACGAGCAATCGGGAATGCCAGGAGATTTGAAGCACCGTGTGTGAGTGAGTGGTGCAGGCAGCCGAAGTGAGGGTGGAAAGGGCTATTGTGGCAAGGGCATGGCAGGGAACGTGCGCTGGTGCTTAAGAACCTAGGCTGCTTGCTTCCTTGTTTGCTACACACAGGTGGGGACAAGGTGTGATGGCACACAGACACGCTTCCCTGAGTGCACTCCCCACACGGTGCACATGTTATCTGTCTTGACTCGGAACCGCTGCAGATTGCACCTAGGAACCACAGGGGTTCTGAGTTTGGCTTGGAGCAGTGCCTCTATGCATGACTCATGGTAGCATGACCAGTGGTGCATGCCCTAACGGCCGTATACAACGCACCTTGGGGACGATGTATTTGAGCAGCGAGGGGTCGCATTGCACGGTCAGCCACAGGGAATCGCCCTCCGGCCGCTTGCCCTTGATAATGCCTGTGCCATCCACATGCCCCTGCCACGCCATGCCATGCCATGTCCCGGATCACATCATTCACAAGGCCAAGCACATAGCACTTGCAAGAAATTACAAAAAATCATGAGGCTCCAAACCCCTACGGAAAGCCGCTCAGAGCCCTACTCCCACAACCAGTCCCGGTTCCTTCTTCTCAGCCCTCTCTTCCCCACCATCCCCCCCCCCCAAACCTCCCCAGCTCTCCACCCCAGTCACCTGCACGAAGTGCCCCCCCAGGCGGCTGTCAGCCCGGAGGGAGCGCTCGAGGTTGACAGGCGAGCCCTCCTTCAAGTCGCCCAAGTTGGTGCGCCGCAGCGTCTCAGGCGCAAGGCCTGGGGGGACACCGGGAGCAGATTAGGAGCGAGGCCATGGCCACGAATTGGAATGGTGGCAGAGCAGGAGGGAATGTGAGCGGTGTGTGTGTGCGTGCGTGCGTGCGGGTGTGTGTGTGTGTGTGTGTGTGTGTGTGTGTATGTGTGTGTGTGTATGTGTGTGTGTGTGCATGTGTGTGTGTATGTGTGTGTGTGTATGTGTGTGTGTGTGTATGTGTGTGTATGTGTGTGTATGTGTGTGTATGTGTGTGTGTGTATGTGCGTGCATGCGTGCGTGAGTGCGTGCATGCGTGCGTGCGTGCGTGCGTGCGTGCGTGCGTGCGGGTGTGTGTGTGTGTGTGTGTGTGTGTG
Source organism: Closterium sp. NIES-67 (assembly GCA_027943415.1). Lineage (NCBI taxonomy): Eukaryota > Viridiplantae > Streptophyta > Zygnematophyceae > Desmidiales > Closteriaceae > Closterium > Closterium sp. NIES-67. Next base: position 59,145 of record BQMB01000102.1, on the reverse strand, counting down.
CATGCAAAAAGGGGACAGGGAGCGAGCGAGCAAGCGAGTGAAAGCACTGGGCGGGATATGGTGATGATGTGCAATTTTAGCAGGGAAGGAGAAAATTGGCGGGATTTGGTGTGCACGAAGATTGCCGGGATAGCAGTGGGCTTCTTACCGACTACAAAGGATGAGTCATCAAATGTGGTGACAGTCAGACATGTGCCATTCACTGCAATGCTGTCCCCCAACTGCTCACGCACATCCATGCATGCAAATGCATTAATGCACATGCACGGATGCACATGCATGGATGCACACAAACCCACATGCAGACACACACACGACAGATACACAAGCAACAAGATACATCCACCCACACCCACGCACACGGCACAAACACACGCAGGTGCCATACACGTGCAGACACACTAAGATGTGCTCGTTACACACACAGGTGCAAGAGGTCCAAGCCTACCCCACGAAACCGCACCACGCACACTCCTGTAGTTGAATGCTTGCTACCCACTCCAATCCCTGAGCGTCTCTGGGCCATCCTGAGCGTCCCCCCGAACCACCCCCCCCCCCCCCCCCCCTCCTTTTTCTGTCCCACCCTTGTCTTCTCTCACATCGCCTACGCCCTTACCTTACCCCCCCACATGGTGACTCCTTTTCCCACCCCTTCATGCCTCCCACCCACCCCCCTTATTCCTTCCTCCCCAAATCCCCCCCCTCACTTCCCACTACCTTCCAGCACCGGTATTCCGTTCCCAAGCTCCAGACACCTGTCTCCTTGCCCTCCTCCTCCTCTCTACCCCAACCCTCTGCCCTCTCACCCTGCATTCCGCCCCATTTCAACTCCTCTCTACACCTCAACCTTCACCAACAACCCCCCTCTTCCCCCTCCCCAAGCCCCACTCTTCCGTCCCCCATCCCCCCTCCCCCCTCCCCGTCGCCTCACGTGCACGTCTTGCAGTACGGTGGAGGCGGCAACGGTCAGCTGCCACCCGCCGTCGTCGCCCTGCTGCAGCTGCCGCACCGCGCCCATCTCCTCCACGATCCCTGCGCGCCACACGCACACGCACGCACACACAGCAAGCAGCCCGGTTCCCAGTCTCTTAAGGTCCGCGTTGCCGCTTTAAGAGACATGCCTGATGGGGATGATGTGACGGAGACGCGCCTTCCGAAGCCAACTTATTTGCTACCACACCGCCTACGACCCAAGGTCTCTCCCTCCAGCCTGCCTGCACGCCCCACGCACGGGGTTCACGAGGCCCCCTTTTGAGGCGCCTCCGAAATGGAAGCCACCACGCACAGGGGGGATGAGACGAGCCTGCCCAACGGATGTTAAGTCACAGCGCCCGCACTGCAGTCTAAGCCCTGGACCCGAAACCCTGAGTCTCGATCATCCTAAGAGCCTTGCGCGCCCCCCTAGCGCGCCACCATTGCGGTCCCCCATAGCGCGCGAGCCCCGCCCTTGCCTGTGAAGAGAGCCACCACGTTCGTCGATGCCGGGCTGCGGGTTGCTCGCGACGCCCCCGCGCGGTTCCGCCGCCGGGGATCGCGCGAGAGGCGGCCTGCGGGAGGCTGACTGCGCAGCCAGGACAGGCCGTTTGAGCCGTTGGATCCGTTGGAGCCGCTTGACAGTGGTGCGATCGCGGCTGCCGGCCTGCGCGAAATGCGGAAACGGATGGGGAAACAGGAGGTGAGAAAGTGTGGTTGGAAATGACGCAGAGGCGCGAGGGACGAATCAAAAGGCCGCGAGAGGAGGAATTTGCGATGCGGAGCGACGCTGGTAAGCGCAGTGGGAGAGGCACAGAGCGCGCGATCGGCGCAGCAAAAACATCGTCAACTGCTGCTACTTTAGGAGCTACTAAAAGGATGCGTGTAGCATCCACAGAACATGGGAGCGAAATAATGTGTTGGCGCTAACAACCTGATGACAGCCTTCACGGTCGTCGGTTCATGGCCAGAGCCGGGGGATGCACTGGGTGGACCAGCGAGGCTGCGAAGCGCAGTGCAACTTCTGGAGGCTGCAGCTGCGATCGACATGGCTGGCGACAGATAGTAAGAACGATAGGCCTTGTTTCTGCCGCTGATGCTTTATCAGGGTCGCCAAATGACGGCAACGTACGGCTCGTTTGAGGAGGCTCCAAGTGCTATTTGTAGGTCGATCTACAAAGATACTGTGTACGTGAATGTTTTATCTCTATGATCTCAGGCTTTTCTCAGCCCATCCACCAACCAGTGCCTATTTTATCAGAGTAATTTACTCTGTTTCTCTGAAAATCAGAGTCGTTTTTGAAAACTACTCTAGGTGCCCTGAGTAAAAAGAATGAGGTTTTATTTTACTCCGATTATATCAGAGTAACCATTTGTACCCCTCTGAGGGTTAGTGTATAGGGGGTATTCTTGTAGATTTCCCCTGTACCCTGTACCTGGCCTTGCCCCAATATCCCGCAATACGCGTCATTTTACGCATACCGCCAGGCAGTGGCACGTCATATGCTGCCATCCTTGCCACTGCTGGCAGCATCCTCCGCGCTGATTAGTCACGACTGCAGCATCACTGCAAGGCTGGCAGCAATTCCCTCACCACCGCACGCTGACCTTAGCCACCATCCATGCATGCACGACCGACCTTTCTCCCTCACCCACTCTGAGGCGCCCCACAATTCACTCACCCCCAAGAAGAGCAGACGAAACCCTCGTCCTGTTCAACCTTCCTTTCCTCCCCTTCACCAAATCTCTCTCTCACAACGTCCTAGCACAAGAAAACCTTCGCTTACCTTCGCCGTCGCTGCCGCCCGTCGTCACTCGTGCCACTGCCGTCATGGCTGGCACGAGTGAGCCCGACGATGGCGGTGGCGACGAGTCTGTCCTTCTGCGAACTCCTAGATCGCTCCCTCTTAGCGGGCTCGACTTTCTCCGTCGAGTTGCTACCGCTCCAATTGCGCCACAACCTCTGCCTTCTCTCAGTAGTGAGGAATGGGACAGAAATTTAGAGGCTACGGTTGACGCTGAAGGTCCTGTCGCCGAACCTTCAGTTGTACCTGTTGTCTCTGCATCAACTCCAGCATCCACATCAACGGCATCAACTCCTGCCTCAACTCCTGCGTCTGCCTCGGAAAGGAAGCGTCGCTTCAACCAGACTTATCTCCCGTTTGCGCCGCCTCCCCCTAAGCCTCCGCCACCACCAGAGCCAGAGCCCGTGCCACAGCAACTGCCTTCAGCTGCTTTAACCCCCGCCGAGAAGATGGCGAAGGCCTATCTTGCCGCGCAACGGAAGTACACTGCCGACTGGTTACCGAAATTCCCCTGGCTAGTGCTGGATAAGACCAACGATGGTGCACCTTGCTTGCGTTGCAGTATCTGCATGGAGCACGGCAAAGACCACGCACGATACGGGCGCAACGGTGCTGGTGGACGGGATCTCCAGATTGGCTCGATGTGTTGGCATGAGGAGAGCACAAGGCACGAGAACGCCGTCAAGAAGCAAGAGGCGCTGCTGAAGGAGGTCGAGAATCAGAAGAAAATGGAGGACTTCGGGAAGCACGACCCTGACGGCGCGAGGATCATTCGTCTACTTCGAACTATGCTGTTCATATGCAAGGAGGATGCCCCGATCGCCATGTTGACGCGGCTCGTCGGGTTCATGTCAGAGGAGGGTGTCAAGGACATTCCGAAGCAGACTTATAGCGTCTACATCACGTAGTAAGTACCGGGGTGGCTCATGATTTTCGGTACTCTTTCTTGGTGAAATTGCGACTGCTCCGCTGTCGTATCAATCATCGAGTTAATTCCGGCTTATCCATGCCCTTCCAAGTGCAGATATGGCTTCAAGGAAATGGTGCGCGCAATGGTGGCGTACTTGAAAGCACAACAGATGCAGCACATCCACGCATCACCCTTCATCGGAGTGAGCTGCGACGAGTCAACTGACAGAACCCGTGGCAAACACCTCATCGTCTTCGCAACGTTCCTGAAGAAGCGGCGAGTCGTGACAGAGTTCCTGACGCTGCTTACTCTCGACAAGTGTGACGCAGCAGCTCTGCAGACGGCATTACTCGGGCACCTAGACTCTTGCGGCATCGAACTTCACAAGGTGGTAGGCATCAGCACGGATGGGGCGTCTGTCATGACAGGAGAGCACAACGGTCTGGTAGCGCGTCTTCGGGTGCGCATTCCGCATCTCGTTGGTTGCCACTGTATTGCACATCGGTGAGTTCATGCAGGTCAAGCCACACTTGTCTTCCCCCTTGCAGCCTCGACGATTTGAGTCCGTTTCCTTGCATGCAATGCATGTCGGACTACTTGTTATCCATGCTAGTTGCCCGACCTTGCATGATTCTTCGTATCTCGCAGTGAGGCCCTTGCAGTGAAGGATGCGGCCAGTGCATTCCCCGACCTCTGGATCATCGACATCGTCATCCGTGGTTTCGGCGAGATTGTTGGGCGTTCAACACCGTGGTACGAGAGGTTCAAGGAGCTCCAGCTGATCATCCACAACACGAACCTCGAGCACCAGGGGCTCTTCAACATCCGGTGGCTTTCGCGTGGAGATGCTGTAAAACGACTCTGCAGGATCCTCGGCGCTGTAATCGCTGTGCTCATCGAGTACAACCACAAGCTGGTTCCAGTGGTCAAAACACTCAAGTTCCACTTCTGTCTGTACTTTCTGGCTGACATCCTCGCTGAGCTCAACACGCTCAACAGGTTTTTCCAGAAGCGGTCGGTATGTTTTTATCCCATATCCCGTTGGTCTCTGTGTTTCATGTCGCTGGTGGCCTGTTGTCATGTGCTGGATTGTGGACTTTCTTCCATTTCGACAATAACTTATCTGCTTCGCATCTTGCCACTGCTTTTATTACCCCGCCCACACATCAGGTCGACATCACCCTTGTCTCGCAGGAGGTCGACCGCACCGTCACGTACATCAAGCATCGCTACGTGGAGTTTGGCGAGACCTTCGGCGCGGGGCTGAGCAAGCGGCTCAGCAAGTTTCTGCAGAGCTATGACGAGAATGGAGGCAAGGTGGTGGTGCACGGCGCGGATGACGACGGGCGCCCTGTTTCCCACAGTTTCAAGCTCGTGGAGAGCTCCCTGCCTGGTCACAAGTACGGTGGCACCAAGGCGGCCTGCATGATGCTGTGCACTGCCTTTGCTGAAGACACCGTGCAGAACCTGAACCAGAGGATGTGAGACCTGAAGCGGATGGCCGGGTCGAAGCTGTACAAGGTGGACACATGGCCGAAGAAGCAGGAAGTGCGGGAACGAAGAGCGCGCACTTGGGTCAAGTCGAACCTGGAGCTGTTTGACAACAAGCTACCTGGTATGTATGTTTTATCGCTCCCTCCATGCACGTATCCCTAGCACTCATAGTGTCATCTCGCTATATGACGATACAAGTATCCATGTTTTATAAAACGGTGGCAACACCACCATGGTTCTTAATCGATGTTTTCGCTTTCCATGTCTCGAATCCCGCCCGAGCGTTTCCACAGGAGTGGATGGTCGAGAAGCTGAGCTGGAGTTAAAGACTTTCTGTCACATCATGAAGACGCACCGTGCTGATGACGACTTCGGCCAAGGCCTCGCCAACATGCTGAAGACGAGGGATTGGGCCAAGAGCTATCCGAATCTCATGAGGATCTGGCAGGCGATGGCGGTTCTGCCCTTGAGCACCGTCGAGTGCGAGCGCGGTTTCAGCAGGCAGAAAGCCGTCAAGAGCTGGCTGAGGACGAGCCTGTGTGATGCAAGACTCGGCGACCTGATGACCATTAGCCTCCTGGAGTACGACATGGACTACCCTGATGTCGTGGAGATCTGGAGACGCCAGAAGAACCGCAGACAGGCAAAAGTAGTAGCTTATGAGAGGAGCAGCGATGCTGCCAAGGGCAAGGAGCATGATGAGTCCGATGAGTCAGAGGAGGACAGTGGCTCTTGTGAGAGTGCCTCAGAGGGAGACGAGGATGAGCATGGTGACTAATGTATGTATGTGTTTGAAATGAAGCGTACATCTATCACAAACCTTTGTCGGGGTGCACAACAGCAGCACAGAGTTGTGGAAATTTCCCCTCTGCACTATCAGTGATTTTTTTTTCAAAATGGAAAAAAACCCTGGCAAATCAGAGATACTGTGAGGATGCACTCTCATTTTCAGAGTAAATTGAAATGCCACTCCCCAATATCAGAGTAGTAAAAATCCAAAAGTAGGGCCTGCCACCAACTTTGAGTGGGTATTTATCTCCCGGGTAACCATCATCCGAGGTGATGACGTCAGCAGTCACATACGTGGCTTCATGGTAACCATCAGATTGACTTCGTCCCAGCGTGGTACCTATTAGGGAAAGTACACCCGCTCTCAGTATTAGGCTCCCCGCTATTACGTACGGTCAGTAGAACGCTATAGACAATCAGAATTAGTGAGTTCGTCACACGGCTAGTCAGTCGGGTTCCACGGTTAGTCAGTGACTGCTGGTAAACATTTCTGCGAATGGTCAGTGGACGTAACCCCCGCCCATTTTGGGCACTTTTCCCGCTCGCGGCAGCCCAACAACCAAACAAATGTAATAATTGCGGTGGGCGAGATTTTTTTCGCGCAAGCCTGGCGCTGCACATTTCGCCCTCACTCCAACCCTCGGTATTGTACATTTCGCCCTCCTCCAACGCTTGGGACTGTATATTTCGCCTTCACTCCAATGCTCGGTACTGTACATTTCGCCCTCACTCCAAAGCTTGGTACTGTAGGGTACTGTAGCGGGGGCGAAATGTACAGTACCGAGCATTGGAGTGAAGGCGAAATATACAGTGCCAAGCGTCGGAGGAGGGCGAAATTTACAGTACCGAGGGTTGGAGTGAGGGCGAAATGTGTAGCGCCAGGTTGGCGCGAAAAAAATCTCGCCCCCCGCAATTATTACAATTGTTTGGTTGTTGGACTGCCGCGAGCGGGAAAAGTGCCCAAAATGGGCGGTGGTTACGTCCACTGACCATTCGTAGAAGTGTTTACCAGCAGTTACTGACTAACCGTGGAACCCGACTGACTAGCCGTGTGACGAACTCACTAATTCTGATTGTCTATAGCGTTCCACTGACCGTACGTAATAGCGGGGACCCTAATACTGAGCGCGGGTGTACTTTCCCTACCTATTATCCCTGCGTGGTACCAATTTGTACTCGACACCTTCTCTAACTGGTAACCGTCTGTTTCAACGTTTCCGAACTGCCCCCACGTGTTTCGTACACGCTGCAAGCGAAAGTCTTAAAGAAGAACATCTGGTGCAGAGTATTTCGCAGGTGCGTGTAGGTTGAAATGTTACGCAACACACTTTTATTCACCTCAAATAACACTATAATTTTGTATAACAGGGGTTTAGGTTATATAGTAGTTCTGTGACCTATTTTTACTGGAAAATAATTAAACGTATCTGATTTTAATAAATGACTAGAAAAGCTTTTAGATCTTTGCACATCAGTGTAATGTTTGGGGCACATATAATAGAGTACTAATAATAGCATTAGCACTCAATTCGTATGAAGGCATTCCAACAATAATCGCTCAACATGCTCATCATGAAAGGGAACACATGAATAGTAGAAACCACTGGACAAAGCGTGACACATTATTTGTATGATAAGCATGGAAACTAGACATTAGTTCCGTCGCTTCCATGACACACACTCCCCATGTCACAGTTTTCCTCATGTAATCGTTCAACATGAACATGAAAGAGATCACTGGAATATTAAAAACATTGCACAATGCATGCTCCATTATAGTAATCGCAAGCGTCGAAACTATACGTTAGTGGCGTCGCCTCCATGACATAATTTCCCCGTGAATAAATGTACTCACAGAATTATCTGAAAATAACTACTAATACAATTGGTGTTTTCAACAACTCCAGCATTAGGGGCAGACTAGGAAACAACATTACGTGCAGCTGCTGCATCAAGCCGTATGAGCAGCATGGATGGCACGAGCAGCTCCATTTCCAGTAAGAGCCGAAGAGATTAGGGCAGCAACCGCATTGAGTGTTAGCAGTTGCAGTTGCAGCAGGTAGCCATATCGATATCACCAGGGGCACTAAGCACGAGCAGCAGCTGCAACCGCAACAGATAGGAGGAGGAGGAGCAACAAGCTGCAGCAGCAGCAGCAGCAGAAACAACAGCAAGGAGAAGCAGCAGAGAGCAGCAGCAGAAGCAGCAGAAGGGAGCAGCCTGTTGAGCGATTATTGGAGGAATGCCTTAATACGAATTGAGTGCTAATGTTATTATTAGTACTCTATGCTATGTGCCCCAAACATTACGCTGATGTGCAAAGATCTAAAAGCTTTTCTAGTCATTTATTAAAATCAGATACGTCTAATTATTTTTCAGTAGAACTAGGTTACAAAACTACTAAATAATCTAAACCACAGTTATACAAAATTATAGTGTTATATGAGGTTAATAAAAATGTGTTGCGTAACATTTCGGCCTATACGCACCTGTGAAATACTCTGTACCAGATGTTCTTCTTTACGACTTTCGCTTGCAGCGTGTACGAGACACGTGGGGGCAGTTTTGAAAGGGAAAGTACATCGGCGCTCAGTATTAGGGTCCCCGGTATTATGTACGGTTAGTGGAACGCTATAGACAATCAGAATTAGTGGGTTCGTCACACGGCTAGTCAGTCGGGTTCCACGGTTAGTTAGTGATTGCTGGTAAACATTTCTACGAATGGTCAGTAGACGTAACCCCCGCCCATTTTGGGCAGTTTTCCCGCTCGCGGCAACCCAACAACCAAACGACTGTGATAATTGCGAGGGGCAAAATTTTTTTTTTTTCGCGCCAGCCTGGCGCTGCACATTTCGCTCTCACTCCAACCCTCGGCAGTGTACATTTCGCCCTCACTCCAATGCTCGGTACTGTACATTTCGCCCTCGCTCCAACGCTTGGCACTGTACATTTCGCCCTCACTCCAATGCTTGGTACTGTACATTTCGCCCTCGCTCCAACCATCGGTACTGTACATTTCGCCCTCACTCCAACACTACGTACAGAACATTTCGCCCTTACTCCAACAGCATGTTTAGATCGCGGTTGGGTGTGGTCCTTCACGGATTAGAAGGATCTCTCCGAATTCTAAAACGGTTGGGTAGGGTTTTCACAAAAGGCATACGCCCTGCCTCATTCCTCCCTCCCATCACTCCCTACATCTCCTCCATCCAGCCCATTCACTTCAAGTTTTGGAGTGAGGGTTGGAGTGGGCGAAATGTGCAGCGCCAGGCTTGCGCGAAAAAAATCTCGCCCCTGGCAATTATTACAGTCGTTTGGTTGTTGGGCTGCCGCGAGCGGGAAAACTGCCCAAAATGGGCGGGGGTTACGTCTACTGACCATTCGTAGAAATGTTTACCAGCAATCACTGACTAACCGTGGAACCCGACTGACTAGCCGTATGACGAACTCACTAATTCTGATTGTCTATAGCGTTCCACTGACCGTACGTAATAGCGGGGACCCTAATACTGAGCGCCGATGTACTTTTCCGTTTTGAAACGTTGAAACTGACGGTTAGGGCTGTCCAACGCGTTCAATTTGCCCCAACACGATTTTTTAATTTTTTTTTAACACGCCAGAATATTGATTCGCCAAGTGTGAATGTGTTGAGGTACACCCACCGTATCAACAGCAAAACGCGCGGACACGAGCCCCGCCCGTGGCTCGACAAATGAGCGGGTGCGCAGCGCGCACATAACAGACTGGGACGCGAAACAGCAGGGTAACTGAATTTCGCCCCGGAAAAGAGGCCCCGCCCGGGAGGGCGAACCCATTTTTTTCGCCGTGATTCGCAAGGGTCACGAAAGCCTGGTGAATGTAAGCGTTCTATCTTTCGCCAGCCAGGATTTGGACGTTTCTGCCGTGTACATAATTTGCGCACGATTTTCATTCGGTTCGGAAATATGTGGCCCACGTCGGTGGGCCCGTTTGGAGTGTGTCCGCCAAAACCGTCAATTTATCGTGCGTGTCCGAATGGACACGAAATGTCAGGTTACCAGGTCAAAAAAAATTACCTGATATGCAAAGTGAATAGTAAACGAACGCGCTGGACACGCCCTTACCAGTTAGAGAAGGTGCCGAGTACAAATTGGTACCACGCAGGGATATTAGGCACCACGCTGGAACAACGTCAATCTGATGGTTACCATGAAGCCACATATGTGACTGATGGCGTCATCACCTCGGATGATGGTTACCCGGGAGATGAATACCCAAATTTGAGCTCGCATTTTCCCCTTTCCCCCATGTGGTCAAAGTGGACAAGCAGGATGTGGGTGACATAGACAGCACTCGGTCTCGACCCGTGAAACCTGGGGCACGGTGCAGTCATTCACATGTGTGTTGCTTCGCCCCCCACCCTTCGCCCTGCCACGGTTGCACCCCCCATTGGTGGAGCTGAGATTTAGAAAGCCCTCAGCGGATTTTCTTGCCACGTGGGGAAAAGAAATGTGGACATTATTGCGCGCCGATTATCCTGTGTGGGCGCTGGAGGTTTCTCTTGTTGATTCGAAGATGCCGAGGATTCGTACCTTTTTTTGGCTCAACGTGATGCTAAGGGCTGGCGTGATGGAAACAAGGACCCCGGTTCCATCCAATCGCGATTCAGAAATTCGCCCACATTGTTTCGACTGAATTTACACGATTGGTGGAAGTACCACCGACACGTCAGCACCGAGTTACCCGTGGTGCCCGAAGTGTATGGAACTCGCGGGTGTGCCCGATATGAAGGTTCAGCCTTGCCATGAAGATAGGAAAGCGCTACCTCTGGGTGGACCAGGACAGGTCACGAGGCAATTTTCCTAGGAGAAGTCCAAGCTGGAATACAAGCGGGAAACTAGTCCAGCCAGTAAATGCTTGCCACGCGAGCGAAGTGAAACACGGAAAGCGTGGTCCACCCTGATGCATCATCCCCCAGGCGAGGCGTGAACGAATCTCAATTCTCTGTACAGTACAGTACCGTAGCACCAGCTTGGAGCCTGTGTCGCATCGCATGGAATGCTCCATTTCGGCGAGATTCAGTGCTGCTCAAAGCTTGGTGTCTGTCCCCCACAAGCAAACCCCAGACCTTGCCGCGACAGAGGTACAGCGGGTTGGCGGAGAACGAAGGAGGCTGGTTGGCGGAATGTTGCATGGCTTTCAACTCCACCTTGGTCGTCCGACAACTCCCTCCGCCCCTCAACCTCAACCACTCAGCTCTCAGCCAACAACCGCTTTCTCCAGCGGGGAACCCTGCTTTCCCCGCGCCCACCACCCTCCCTCCCCCCCCGGGCCTCCCCCCACCCCAACGGCTATGTCTGTATTTCCTCCCCACCCTTCCCCGCAACTCACCCTGTCTCCGCAATTGACCTCAGCACTAAAGCGTCATCCCCCATTGTGATTGGAGATTACTGATTGGGGGGAAGGCATGATTGGGCAGCTGGGGACAGTAGGGCAGGGAGGCCGCAATCCCATTCTCAGTTCGCACATTGAGAAAAACTGAGATTGGCGAGGAATTGCCATGGCTGCGACGAGCCACGGCGGCGATTGTGCTCGAGTGTTCTGCCAGGAGTCGTGGTCAAGTTGGGGGACGCAGTTGTGTTCCTGCTGATAAGAGTCAGAGCCAGTGATGTGCACGGAGCAGTCCTACAGACCAGTGCTGGTGGGAGTCTGCACCTCGTGCTTGCACATTCCGTTTCGAGTTAGGGTCGTCGACGGCCCGAAACTCCAGAAATTGGTCCCGTGCTTCCTTAGTTCTTGAACCATACGTCCTAATTCCACTCCGTTCATCGCGAATAGCAGCTTGACCTCCGATTTCGTCACGGTCGTACTTTATCCCATTCACTCTGGCTTGTCGGAGGGCCTTCCGTTGTCGCAGCAGGGAGCTAGTAGGCTGCCTGCCATGCATCGCACCGCCCCCCCACGAGTAATAGCTGTAGCTCCACGACCGCTGTCATCGCAACAGAGCGTACCGCCAGGCACCCTCCCTCCCAGCAATGCCTCAACAGCCATCCCGGCTCCCTGTAGCGTCGCTGCCGCTGGCGGCTTCGGCTACGGATGCGGAAACCTCGGCGTCCCGAGATTCTTCCCAGCTATTACGTACACACCCAATCCCGTCGCTGCAGCCGCAGCAGCAGCAGCGGCCGCCGCTGCAGCAGCAGTAAGCCAGCCAGGACCAGCGGTCCCGTCCGGTGGCTCGTGCGCTGGGAGTGCGTCGAACCATGGCGCGGGTCCCGGTGCGGCTGCGGCTGCGGCTGCGGCTGTGGCGGCAGGTGCTTGCAGCTTGCGCGGAGCGGCGTTGGCGTCGCGGAGCGGCGTCTGCGCCACGCGCCACATGGCCTCGGAGCAGAAGCGGAGGGCGCGGATTAAGGACAAGTATGCGCTTAGAGCAGCTACCCCCCCCCCCCCGCCCCCCCCCCCCCGTGCTTCGTCCTAGAGACCCTAAAGTTGCAAGTAGCAAGGAGAGAGCCGCTCGTCCGGTGGTCGTCCTGTTCCTCAGTGTTCGCTCCTTCTCCTATTCATCCGTTTTTTCCGGGAAAGAGATTTAAGTTACCCCTGTAAGTCCTACGGTCTTTACTTACCTCCCATCTCCGCTGTCTCACCTTCCAACTCCCGTCCTTTCTCTACAACCAGGATGAAGTCTCTGCGCATGCTAGTGCCGCACGTCGAGGGTGCTAATACCGCGGATTTCCTGAACGAGGTCTACGACTACATCGTCACCCTGCGACGTCGCGCGGACCCCCACGATCCTACCGACACCTGTCACCACGCAGTCGGCACCATTCCCTGCCTCGACCTTAACGCGTCAGCCTCTACCGAGTCGAAAGAAGGTGACCGCGAGACTATGAGGTGTTCCATGCCGTCCGTGTGTGCCGCTGCTGCTCCCGCTGCTCTGTCGAAGCCTCGCTCGCGCACTCCCTCAGACATGGCCAATACGGAGCCGGAGCTGACGCCCAGTAAGCACTCCGCGCACGCAGTAGACCCGCAAGCGCAGGCAGGTTCAGACGCCTCGGCGCGTAAATTCGGCGCTAAGTGCGAGACGGGGAATACGTCCTCCCGCGGCGTGAGCAGCGGCGCGGAGGAGGTGGCCTGGAGCCGATGCGGGGCGAAGCGAGCCCGCGAGTGCCGCAGTGACGAGGAGGGGGAGGTGCAGTCGGACGAGCAGGACAGGTCGGACCCCGCACGCTCGGACGGTCTTGGGCAGCAGCAGCATTCGCCGCAGAAAGGGGAATCTAGGGCAGAGTACAGGCGAGTGGACGATGTGGAAGAGGATGTAGACGAGGAAGGGGAGGATGAGGAGGACGAGGAGGAGGAGGATGAGGACGAGGGCGAGAGCGATGAGGATGTGGAGGAGCATCCGGGAGGGGAGGCGGAGGGGAAGCGGCAGAATAGGCAGAATGACGGGGCGGGAGTCTCGGGCTCGGCTGGCGACGGCGAGGGGTCGAGAGAAGGACGGGGCGTGAAGCCGGATGGGACGGCTCGGGGGGAGGTTGAAAGAGACACCCGTCCTCTGGAGATAGTCAGCGCTAAGGAGGTTAAGATTGACAACTCTGAGTGCGCGCACGCGCACGGTGCTCGTGCTGCCCCCCCCGCCTCCGAGGCGGGCCGGGACCGGTCAGCATCGGGAAGGGAAGGGTCGGCGAAGGGCGGCGGTGCGGAGAGTGAGAGCGTGGCTGCTGCCGCGGAGTCGGCTGAGGTCGTTGTGGTTCGCCAACCGCTCGCGAAGCAGCCCGAGCAGCGGTCGCGCGTTTCCCCTCGTGTCCAAGCGCAGCAGCGGCAGCAGCAGCAGCAGCAGCAGGTTGCAGCAAGTAGCGCGGTGAAGCACGAGGAGAGCAAGGCGCCGACCCCACAGGCTGCGTCGAAGGCGGTTCTTGGTCAAACCCAGCAGCAGCATTCCCAGAAGCAGGGTTCGCCGTCTGTCTCCCCACCCATGGTCAGCATTGGACGGGCCTTTCAGCGCTCCGCCTTCTCCCCCGCGGCGAGCGGAACGTTCCCTCCCCCTGTTATCGTCCCCGTGCCCCACGTGGCGCCATCTCCCCTCCATCCGTCTCCCCATGTTCTCCCTTTCCCCATCGCACCCACTCCCGCCACTGCCTCCGCCGCCGCCGCCGCTGCCGCCGCGGCTGCAGCTGCTGCTGTCGCTGTCTCTGGTGCCTGCAGCGCTCTCCCCCCGTCGAGGCATCAGTCTCCGCCCATCTTGTCTCCGCTCCTTCCCGCCGCGCGCCGCCCGCTTGCGCCTGCCCCGCCCGCGCTGGCCGGAATGTCCAGTGCCGCTCTTTCCGCCGCGTTGGCCAAGCCCCGCCCCATTGCGCCGAGCACCAAGGACAGGGCCGACGGGGGTGCTCCGCCCGCCGCGCGCATGTACGCGCCAGTGCCGTGTGGCGGGCAGAAGGCGCTCGGTGCTGGTCCCGGTGGTGGTGGTGGTGGTGACTTGCATTGCCCGACCCAGAAACACAGGTATTGCTGCCTAGTCTATGTGTCTAGTTTTGAGGCGCCTCAAAACTAGACTATGTGTCATTTTCTTCCCCTCATCCCTCTATTCGAACTGCCTCTCTCCCTCACCCTCCCGTCCCCCCCCCCTCTCTCTCTCTTTCGTTTCCCTGCTCTCGCTCGCCTCCATACACTGACATTGCGATTGAGCCGTTGCACGCACCGTCTCACTGTTGTGCGCTGCTTCTGTCTCGGTCCTCTCTCCCCCTTCCTGTGTCCAGGAAGCCCCGTGAGATCCAGCCAGCCCCTCCTGGCCCCCGCCCTCGCGCCTACGCCCCGGTGCAGAATCTGCAGATGAAGCTGCCTCTTCCGCCCGCCGTCCCCGTGCCTGTTGCCATCCTGCCCGCGCCCTCGCACCTACACCCCAACCCCATGGCTGCGCCGTCCCACCTGCATCCCAATCGCATGACTGCCGCTGCAGTGGCGGCAGTGGATGCAGCCGCAGCCGCGCAGCAGTGGGGGGTGGTGGCGGCGGTGGCACAGGCAGCCGCACAGGCCCAGCAGGTGCATGCTATGGCCTCCGCTGCTGCTGCCTCCGCCGCCCAGCAGCAGCAGCAGCAGCAGCAGCAGCAGCAGGATGAGGCAAAAGCTGCTGCCTTTTCTATCCAGCAGCAGCAGCAACAGCACAAGAAGGGAGGGAGCGGTGGTGGTGGTGCCATGGTCTCCATGCCACCAGCGCATGCACTGCGTCTACAGCAAGGCAAGATGCACCTGCCAGCACATGCACTGCCAGGCCACATGGGGCTCTCCTCCGCTCCGCCCCCCGCGGCGCCTGCCACGCCCGCCGCTGCTCTCCCTCCTGCCAAGCGCCGCCGCCGCTCTGCCAGCACCACTGCAGAAGCACCCGCGCGCACTCAGGTGAGGCGCCAGGAGTGATGGCCATGGGTTGAGAGGGCCATAGGATGCATGTGCTTGAAGCTAGCTGCTGCTTCGTAAGCATCCCCCTCCCTCATCCCTGCACGTACACACACACCACCCTTCCCCTTTCTTACCCCCGTTCCCCTCCCCGTCCCCCCCCCTCTCCCGCCTGTCCTGCAGACGGTTTTCCGCCCTATTGCCATGAAGCCGCGCCCATGAGGTCATCGTAACAGTGACGCCTGGTTACCAGCGCCGTCTATGCCGCAGAGCTGGAAGTCTCTGCCATGTGAAGCTGCATCACAATGTGTGCTGCCACCACGCATGCTACCACACACACCTTCCACGTGTGTGTGTGTGTGTGCAGGCATCTGGTGACCAGCCACTCAATTTTGCACTTAGACCTCCCCTCCCCCCTCCCCCCCTCCCCCCCTCCTCCTCCCCCTCTCCCCCAGCTCCCCACCTCCCCCTTTCCCCTTCCCTGTACCCTAGTCCTGCCTCACCTACTGCACATGCCCATCACATTTGCCTCCTCTTACTAATCACTGTCCTTCCCCACTAGTTTCCTTCCAGTCCCCTCCACACGTACCTTAGCATTGTGTGCCCCCTACCAACTGCTGAGCAGTGAGCCCTAGCTACTCTTCCCTCCGATCTTCTCCAATTTTCCGGTCATTTTCTGCGGATCCTTGGTCCCTCTCGGCCCCAAATTTTGCCCGTTGGGTGCTTGGGTTGGACTGAGCAATTTTCCCGACCCGCAACGGCCATGCATAGTGGGGAAGACTCGTGCCTGTTCCCCCACCCTTGAACCTTCTCTCTGCATCCACCCGACCACCGACACCGTCACCGCCTGCTGCCTCTGCTGCTGCAAGTTCTCCCTCCCCTAGAAGAAGCCATCGCAGTGATCGGCTTGTTGTCATGTCACGCTGTCTCATCAGGACCATGTTCCCATGCGGGTGCTTTGAGGTGCCTCAAGGTTCTGGTGTGGTGTGGGTGGGCATGCTGGCGCATTGGGTGGTTCTCTTCGTTTCTGCTCGCACCGTATCAATTTTGTTTGCCTGTGCATCATTATTGTTTATTACTGAGCCTTCTGGAATGGAGTTACTCCTATGTATGGTATATTGAGAAAGCTCGCTACTTGTAGTGCAAATGGCATCGTTCTCATTCCACTGGCATCAAGTACAAAGAGTTCCTAATATATTCATATATTAGCATAAACTTTCTACACTAGGACATGTCTATGCCGATGATGATCCACCGAAGCGGTGGGTGGGCGGGAATTGAACTTGAGCTGGGAAAAATGAAAAACGTGGGTGGAGGAAAAATTATCTCCAACCCCATTATATGGTTGGAGAAGGGCGAATAGCGCGCTTCGACGATGCCTGAGATTGCGTTACAAGCAGCTTTGCATTCACAATACACAATTTTGAAAGTGTGAACACTTTTAAAATTTACATATTGAGAAAGCTCGCTACTTGTAGTGCAAATGGCATCGTTCTCATTCCACTGGTTGACCTGAGACATGGAGGTGAAAATAATTTGTCCAATGTTGTATATTGGGCTGAAAAAAGGCCCTTAGGATCTTTTCAGAGACTAAGTCCCACTTGTACAAGATACTTGAGTAATGCAGCAGAAGTTGAGTAGTTGAACCCATTGCACTTATATGTGAGAGCAAGTGATTGATTGAAGGAAACAAGCATACAGCAATATATAGAAAATAGGAAAGTAGGTAAAGCAGTTGTAGAATACAGTTGAAGGAATGGTTATCGAGTCGCACAGCGACTTGATGGTCGATTCGGTTACCACCCTTGCAGTTGTAACGGTAAGTCGCAACTTCCGGTTGCGACCCTTCGAGTCTTTCGTCCTTTCGTGTTCTTTCGACCAACCTCCTCGTGTAACCTCCGTTGACTCGCGTACTCGATATATTATATTTTTTAACATACGTAGTGTTTTTCAAAAATTGTGTATTGTGAAAGCGAAGCTGATTGTACTGAAGCGTTGGGCATCGTCGAAGCGCTCTACTCGCCCTTTTCCAACTACATATACGTGGGTTGGAGCTCATTTACCTCCACCCACGTCTCTCATTTTTCAAACGGCTCAGTCAACCTTCCCGCTCTAGCTTTTCTCCCGTTCAAGCTGGCTAAGACTAGAACTTTGCCTCGCGGCGAGTCTCCCTCGACTCTTCTCTCCGACATTTTTAAGTTTCACCGATCCGTCATGGCTCCGACTACGAATAATCGCGGCGAGTCCAACGTCGTCACCGGCCACCCCAATTCCGAGTCTACTCGCCAAGCCCCGGAAATTGCGGGCGACCGGCGCAACAAGCGTCGGGCAGAAGAAGGGGCAACCGCCCCGACTGGGGTTGACGTTCTGCTGGGAGGGGGCGAGGTCAACAGTCAGCTTGCTGACGCGCCCCCGCCCCCTTCTGAGCCACACGCGCAAGTGGCTGGGCAGAGCCAGCCACTCGCGCCTGACGCCGAGCAGCAGCACGCGCCAGCCCCGCAAGTGGCGGGCCCCTCTCGCCAGCGCAAAAGGGGGCGCGCGGCTGCCTCGTCTGACGTGCCGCCCACCCCGACATTGACCCCGGCGTTGACCCCTGCGCAGGTCAACGCGCTATTGACGCTGTTACAGCAGCAGGCGACGAGTGTTACGGCCGCCGAAACTGCTCAACCTGCTGCTTCTGAATCTGCTAAAAAAGAACCTGCAAAAACAGAAAAGGCCACACGCGGAACCAAGACGCCACGCCTTGCTAAGGACGCCATCGCCAGCATCCCGCCTGCCCCGGCGGCCGACAACGACAGCGACGACTCCGACAATGACGCTGGTGAGGTCCCCGGCTCTGCTGCAAATTCAATTCCCATGGAGCATCTCCCACCACTCCCGACCACTCACACCACCCTCTCGGCGGCGTCTTTCCTCAACGCGGCCGTACGCGAGCAAGCGGAAGTCCTGGAGGACCTTCGGGCATACCTGAAGCACGCCGAGTTCAAGGTGCAGCACGGCGACGCGCCGGGCGGCCTCGAATTCCTCGCCGACGCGCTCGCCCTCATATCACGACGCTTCGAAGTTCTCCAAGTCGAAGACGCCTCCGACTTCCGCACGGCCAAGCGTTTCAAGCTGTACCAGCAGAAGAGTTTGCTTACCTCAAGGCCTTTCAAGCAGGCCGTCGCTGACGTGGCCGCAATGGACCGCGCCGAGGGCGGATTCGCTCGTGGAAATCGCGGAGGCGGCCGCATGCCCATGCCGTTCGTGCCAAAGCGTGGTCCGCCGCCTACGGGAGAATTCCGTGGCTTCCGAGGCACTTGCTTCCGCTGTGGCCAGCCGGGGCATGTGGCCAGCGGCTGCCCGGCGATTGGGCATGGTGGCCAAGGACCCGCACCAGTGGTGTAGGGGTCGGGCCATGGGCGCTTGCGCAAGTGGCGCAAGGCGCAAGGCACCCGGTGTGTGCGTAGGCCATTGGGCCCACCCCTTAGGGGCACGGGTGGCAGAGGGCCAGCCCTAGTGTAGGCCAATCAAAGGCCCTAGGATCAGAGCAAGGGAAGGGGAACATGCCCCCTCGGTCCCAAATGATAGCCCGACCTTGCAAGGCGGACTTTGCATGCCTAGGAGCATGTTGAGTAGAGATAACGCTTGGTTAAAATAAGGAGCCACGGTCCTTCATTTTTTTTCAGGTCTTGGTCCCCTAATATAACCAGAGAAAAGGGGGAGCAGCACCACAAGAGGCGCAGCAAAAAAAAAAAAAAAAAAAAAAAAAAAAAAAAGGTGGGGGGGGGGGATTGAGCACGGAACGGGGAAGCATAGTGGGTGGCTCAACCCCCGCTGCATGTCACGCAGCACCCCCGGCCGGAGAAGGAAGGCCATCAGGAACACCAATGGCCCGCCACTTACCCACACATCGTTGCTCCTCGATTGGACATGCAAAAAAAAAAAAAAAAAAACAGAATTCAAGCATTATGCGAGCCTTTACAAGGCGCCTACCCTCCAGCCCGGTGTGCTACACCCTGGACCCTAAGCATTACCCCCCCGTGGGCATACAGGAACAGCCACACAAGCCTCATCTAGGGCTGCCCAGCTTGGCATTGGAAAAAAAAAAAAAAAAAAAAACGAGTCACATAAGCATGCGCGCACGCACGCAGTATGGCCCACGAACGGGAACAGCAACACAACACCGCACGCATGCCACACAAGCACACAAGAGGTGGCTAGAAGAAAGACAAAAAAAAAAAAAAAAAACACGGGCGTTGAGTCTCAAAACCCAAGAAATGATAGCGCAAGCGAAGGCGGCAATAAGAGGGTAACATGCGTTCGCGAGTAGAAGCGCGGGTGAAGGCACAAGTTGTGGGAATACGAGGGCACCAAGGGAAGCAAACGTCGGGGCTCAGGTTCGAACGCAAGCTCGGCATGCGTAGGCGTGCAAACCGACACACACGCAGGTCACGCCGCTCAGACCCGCTCAAAGCGCAGGCACCCACCGACCTAAGCATCTTGCTCGCATGGGGCACCTCAACCCGGCACGCCCTCCTCAGCCACTAGGCTTCACACCCCCCCCCCCCCCACGCTCTAGGTTTCCGGTAGGCATCAGCCCTGCAGATGAACTCAAGTATTCGTCCCTTGCGTCTCCTTGCATGATGGCACTCCCACATGCACCAGACTTCGCGAATGTGCACACAACAGTGACCCCTACGAATACGCGGTTACTGACAAGATGGTCACCAAAATGCGTGGCCGCCTACGTACCACGTTCGCTTGGTGGAGCTCGTGGTGCACTAGCAGTTTCATCCTCTCAGTCATTGCCAAAGGATACTGGATGCCATGGAAACTCGGGCCGCCGCCGGCCTTTCACGATCGCAACCATGCCGGCGCACGCATCCACGAAGCATTCACGCGCACGGCCATCCTTGAACTCACCGAGACCGGCGCGGCCATCCAAATTCCTGCGGCGAAACTGAGATGCATAAGCCCACTCAACGTGGTTGAGCAGAAAGACAAGTGTCGCATGATTCTGGATCTCCGAAAGGTGAACGACGCAATAATCGTCCCCAAATTTAAATATGAGGGACTCAACCGCGTAGCGGACCTCGCCCGCCAAGGAGATTGGATGTTCTCCATCGACTTGAAATCAGGCTACCACCATGTCGACATCCACCCCTCGTGCTGGACGTTCCTCGGCTTTGAATTCGACGGGCGCACATACGCCTTCCGATCCTTGCCGTTCGGCCTCGCCACAGCACCATTCGTCTTCACGCAGCTCATCAAGCAATTAGCTCGGCGATGGCGGGAGCAGGGGGTCCGCGTGATACCCTACGTGGACGGTATCCTCTTCCTGTGCTCGACCCAGGCACACGCTCAAGCCACGTGCCAACGGATCGTTATCGATCTCAAGGCTGCCGGGCTCGTACTCAACTCAAAAAAGTCAAAGCTGATACCAACACAGCACCTTCGGTTCCTTGGCGTAGAACTTGGACACACAGGCCGGCCGGTTCTCCATCGGCGAGGAGCGGCGAGCCACACTCAACGCCACCCTCCATGCCCTACTGCGCGCAAGCTCAGCTCAGCGGAAAGTCCCAGTCCGGCAACTGGCCCGAGTTACAGGCATGTTGGCATCGATGGCTGTCGCACTCGGCACCGCCACCCGAGCGTTCAGCCACGCCATGTTAGAAACAATCAACGACGCGCCGACATGGACCAGCATGGTCACCCTCTCCCCACCCGCCATCGAAGAGCTGAGATTCTGAATCCAAGAGTTCGACCGTTTCAGCGGTGCCCCGTTCCATGTGCGGCACAGCTACGATGCTGTCATCCACGTAGACGCAAGTGCCCACAGCTGGGGTGCCACGCTGAACACATTCCCTGGAGCCGCGATAGAGGCCAGCGCGGCAATGCCCGGAGCCCTTCATCCAACCTCCAGCACACAACGAGAGCTCGCCGGCGTGCTGTGGGCGCTACAGACGTACGCGCCTAGAATCCGGAAGAAACACGTGCTAGTGCGGGTGGACAACCAGGGCGTGTTCTTTATCCTTCGCAAAGGAGGTTCCCGAAGTCCCGACCTCACCACCATGTGCAAAGGCATCATCCAAAAATGCATGGAGTTCGAGATTCGGCTAATCATCGAATGGATCCCACGCGATCTGAATGGTCGCGCAGACGAGCTCTCCAAGCTAGTCGACCACGATGACTACTCGTTGAAGCTCCCATGGTTTCGCCTCCTCGAGCGTCGCTGGGGGCCCCACTCCATTGACCTATTCGACAACCCCCAAAATGCACACC
The DNA here is from genome assembly GCA_027943415.1 of Closterium sp. NIES-67. Taxonomy (NCBI): domain Eukaryota; kingdom Viridiplantae; phylum Streptophyta; class Zygnematophyceae; order Desmidiales; family Closteriaceae; genus Closterium; species Closterium sp. NIES-67. Next base: position 37,548 of record BQMB01000102.1, on the reverse strand, counting down.
TGCCGCGTTTCTGCTCTAAGGTCCCCCACCCCGATGCTACAGCAGCCGACGCCTTCTCACTTGCCTGGACGGCTGAGAACAGCTTTGCATTCCCACCGCCCCAACTCATCCCCGCAGTACTCCATCACGCACAACGCACGAGCGCATCTCTCACCCTCATAGTCCCACACTGGCCTGGCGCAAGCTGGTGGCCGCTCCTCCAGCCCTCCCCTCCATCGTGGGACCCACACATCCAAGCACATATCCCTCTTACACACGGCAGCCAGTGTCTTACAGTCGGCACACATAGTCAAGCATTCTCAGGCACAGGATTACCCAACAGCACTATCGTCGCACTCCGCGTGATATTTGACTAACTAGACTCCCTCGCCTGTCCCCAGATCTGCTCCCAAAGCTCCAACATGACCTGCTTTCCATGCTCGCCCGCTCTCGTGCCGACTCGACCATCCGAACATACGAGCCTTACTGGGTGAAGTTCCGCGCCTTCTGCACGAAGGTCAACCTAACGTTCTTGCCGGCATCGGACATGACCCTCGCGCTCTATCTTGTGTATGTCATCCAACGCAAGGCCTCCTTGTCGGTGGTTCAGCTCACATGCTCCGCCGTGAGCTTTGCCCACAGGATGACAGGCTCAACATGCCCAACCACCGGCCCTTTCACCTCCCAAGTGCGCGACTTCGCGAAGCGACACTGCCTGCGCCCTAACAGGATTAAAGAGCCAGTCTCACTCCATCAGGTCCACGATATGGCAGCCTCCTTCCTACAGTCAACTAACCCGGCTGTGTTCCAAAAAGGACTGATCCCGATTCTCATGTACGCCGGTTTCTTGCGCTACTCGGACCTGGTGGCCATCCAATGGCAGGACATCCAATTTAAAGATGAAGCGATGTGGCTACTCATCCCCCACTCAAAAACCGACCAAGCCGGCCAAGGCACCTGGATCCCTATCGCGGCAAGCCCCGGACCCTTTTGTCCGGTCCAGGGCACCCAGAGGCTCATCCAACTCGCAGGATACAGCCTCTAGTCCTTGGGACCGCTCATCCGGGTCTTCGGACCCCACCTACCGAGCCACGGCACAGCCAGACCGCCCTCATACACCACAATCCGCAACTGGTGCAAGGAAGCCTTCGCGAAAATCAGTTTGGGAGAAGAGCACCTCGGCACCCACTCCTTTCGGAAAGGCGCGGCCACAGTTGCTGCCAACTCTGGGGTTCCTGACAGGATCTTCAAACGCCTGGGCCGTTGGCGTAGTGAAACCGTGAAAGATGTACGTCACGCCCGCGACCGATCATCTGGTTGGGGCGTCTCGACGCCTGCAAGACCCGTCGGCGGCACCATCCTCTGCACAACATGCTGAGGCACTTCTCCGCCACCGCAAGCCCCCACTGCACATGTCTCAACGACCCCACTTGAAATGAGAACGATGCCTATTGCAAAGGACAAGAAAGCAAGCTTTCTCAATATTATAATTTTTAACACACGTAGTGTTTTTCAAAAATTGTGTATTGTGAAAGCGAAGCTGATTGTACTGAAGCGTTGGGCATCGTCGAAGCGCTCTACTCGCCCTTCTCCAACTACATATACGTGGGTTGGAGCTCATTTACCTCCACCCACGTCTCTCATTTTTCAAACGGCTCAGTCAACCTTCCCACCCACCCCCCCCTCTAGACAACCGCCCATCTCCAATGGACAGCCGGTCACTTGAACGGGAGCACACAACTAGGATCATGATGCGTGTATGTTTAGATTCTTATAAGCTAGTAAGCGACTATTGTACCACACCACTTGAAATGAGAACGATGCCTATTGCAAAGGACAAGAAAGCAAGCTTTCTCAATGGCTTCACTTGAGTGTGATGTTACACTTCAGAAACGCTTAAGTCCTTGAGGTATTTCCAACACTCCCCTTCGTTTCTGGAGTGCTGACGTGTCCAGATTCGGTGACGTTTATCTGCCCAGTCAGCAACATGCAGTAATCGAACTTTGCCTTCGCCAGTTTCTTCGTCAGGTATTCTGCGGCCATTTCTGTCGTGGGGCAGTAACTGAGTTGAAGTCTTCCTTTCGCGATCTCATCCTTGACGAAGAAGTACCGCAGGGCGATATGCTTGGTTTGGTTAGCGAACCCGTCCTTGTTCGCGATTTTAATCGCGGATTGGTTGTCGCAAAATATCGAGAAGATAGGCGGTTTTGCGATTTTCGCTTCCTCGAGCAACTCTCGCAGGTAAAGTCCTTCTTTGGTCGCAGTGCAGAGAGCGATGTATTCTGCTTCAGCTGAAGATAGCGCGATTAGTTCTTGTTTGCTTGACTGCCAGGAGATAGTCCCGATAGGCTCTAGTCGGTAGATGTAGCCCGTCCTTGAGCGTCGATTTTCCTTGTCTCCTGCGTGGTCGGCGTCGACGTATCCGAGTAGTTGTACGGACGATGTCGTTGTTTTACTGTAGGTAAGTCCGGTCGTCGGCGTGGAGACAAAGTAGAGCAGTGCCCGATTGAACTCCTCGAGATCCTCTTGTTCCGGCTGCTTCAGATGTGTCGCTAGTTGGCTTGCGCTGTAAGATAGATCTGGTCGGCAGGTTACTGCTGCGAATAGTAGGCAGCCGAGCTTCTGCTGATACTCCTGGATTTGCGTCGCGGGGAGTTTTGCGGAGGTGCCGCTGTTGTTCCCGTAGCGGTAGGGAGTCGCGACTGCAGTCGACGTTAGTCCGAATTTCTTTGCAACAACGCCTGCGTATTTTCCAGCATGTAGGTAGAACGCCGAGTCGTCTTCGACGACGTTCAGACCAAGATACTGGCTCACGGTGTCAGACACCGTAAGCGTTAAGTCGCTCTTCCGCTCCCCTTCAAACCAGGTGACGACGTCGGTAGTGGAGCCGACGTAGAGTAGATCATCGACGGAGACGATGAGTAGGACGAAATCCCCCCCCTTTTGTAGTCGGTACATTCCTTGGTCGTGCGGCAGCTTCAGGAAGCCGATTCTGACGAGGCGGCCGTGAAGGTGCTGCTGCCAGAGCCGTGGGGCTTGTTTGATTCCGTAGAGGGATTTTGCCAGCTGACATATTTTTGTGGGATCGTCGATGAATCCATGGGGCTGCTCGACGAAGATTTCGGCGTCCACAGGTGCGTACAGGAAGGCGTTGGCGACATCGATCTGGCGTAGTGGTACATTTTTCGTGGCCGCGACGGCGAGCAAGATGCGTAGGGAGGTGTGTCGGGAGACTAGGGCGAATGTCTCCGTGTAGTCGGTTCCATATCGCTGGTCGAATCCTCGTACGACCTAGCGAGCTTTGAAGCGGTCGATGGAGCCATCCGCATTGGTCTTGATGCGGTACACCCATTTCCCAGAGAGTACGTTCTTCCCGTTGATGTTTGTTGCAGGTACCAGCTTCCATGTGTTTCAGTCTTGCAGAGCTTTCAGTTCTTTTTCCATTGCCTCCTTCCATTTCGCCTTATGTTCCCCCCCCAGAGCCTGCGACAGAGTCGTTGGCTCGCGCGGAGACGGCGGCGGCGGGTGCTGGACGGAGACCCATAATCCAAATATCTGCAGGCCCGTGGGTGAGTGTCGAGGGGAATTTTCATTTCCGGGATAAGCTGCTTCGTCGCCATCTTTTGGATCAGGTAAGAAATTTGGTCCGATGCGTTCTGAGACATTCGTGTCGGCTGGTTGAGGTGTAGAGTAACCTTGTTCAGCGAAGCGGTAGTAGGTGTCGAGGTTGTTACTGTCGAGAGGATTATCGTCGTTGAGGGGAACAGGCACGGGGCAGTAAGGGAGTGGTCCGGCAGTTTCCAAGGCTTCAAGTACGTCTTCTACTGCTGCGTCAGCTTCGGCAGCACGATCGGCGAAGGAGCGAAGGCCCGCGAAGCCGTCGGTGGGGTCGTCTGTGTTGGCGACGTTGTCCAGGTAATGCTGCAGTGTCAGTCGCTCGTAGAAAATCACATCACGTGATGCCACGGTATTTTTGTCTTGTATGTCCAGGAGTTTCCATGCTTGGAAATGTTTTGCGATGCCGAGGTGTAGTCCCCACCGTGCTCGTTGAGTGAAGCGTCCTGCTCGAGCTGTGTGGGTCTATACTGTACCATGCAGCCGAAAACTCGAAGTAATTTTGTGCTGCCCCTTTTTCGTGTCCACAGCAGGTGCGGTGATGCGTTGTTGGGAAGTGATGATGAGGACAGCAAATTGTGCAGGTGGACTGCATGCGTCATCGCGTCTGGCCACAGTGTGTTGGGCAGTCTCATCCCCAGGAGCAGCTTTCGCATCGTCGTCTGCAAGGTCCGGTTCATCCTTTCTGCGACCCCCAGCTGTTGGTGAGCGTAGGGCAGTGACACCAGGCGTCTGATGCCTCTTTCTCCCAAGTAGGTCCTGAATCGTTGTGACTGGTATTCTAGTGCTCCGTCTGACTGGAAGCTATTGAGTTTCGAGCCAGATTCTCGTTCAGCGATGGGCAGCCATGTCGTGAAGGCTTCGAACGCTTGATCTCGTGTCTTGAGATTGTAGTGCCAGACGTATCGTGTTGCTGCGTCGATGAACGTTATGACGTAGTTGTATTCTGCTTCACTGTCGTCTCGAGGCATGTTTAAAATGTCGTTGTAGACTTTCTCCATCGGTTCGTATGCAGATGCGCTTGGATTGTGATGTGACGGAAAAGGTTGGTGGGGAAGATCTGCTTCGGGGCACGTGAAGCATCGTGCACGTGGTCGTCGAAGTTCTTGTCCGCTCGTTGTAAGAAGGGCGTTTCTTTCTAGTACTTCGGCTTGGATGGTTTGTAGCACTGTGTTGTTCGCAGGATGCCCGAGGCGTTAATGCCAGATGTCGTCGGGAGCGCGATGGCCGGGTGAGCGTTGGTACATATCGGTGTTGGAGAAGAACACGACAACCATGTTGGGACTTCGACAGACTTCTCGGGTGATGGGCATGAGTTGATCTGCTTCGGTTGGCGGTCCTCGGATTGCTGGTGATGGTACACGGCTGGGTCCTGCTGCTGCTACTGCAGGTGATGTCGGGGAAGGGACGCTTGCTGGTACTTGTCTTTCTTGTGGAATGACTGCTAACGCTTGTGTTCGCTCTGCTGCAGGTATGGTGTTGGAGTACCAGAATGCATCTGGGGTGAAGTTGGGGTCAAGATCCGGCGGGTGTGTCCAGGCGGCGAACGACACGATGCCATCGCTGTCGGCAGTACCGCGGTTGGGGACGAAATCCAACACGAAGACACCTGACTTTAGGAGAGCGCGACCGATGAAGAGGCCGCCCTTCCCGTGGTAAAGACGGAATTCGTTGGCGTCCGAGATGCATTCCAGGTGAATCCCCTTTTCCATTAGCTGGCTGACGCTTAGCAGATTGTATCCCAAGTTGTCGACGATTAGAACCTTGTTGAGTTGCAGGACGACATTTGTTTCCATGGACTGCAACTGAACCACTCCTTGTCTGTTTGTTTTTCAGGTTCTCGTTGTTGGCGACGGTGATGATGACATCGCGGTTGAGACGTCGCTCTCGTTGCACGAAGCGTCCGGAAGAACACATGTGTTGGCCGCAACAGCTGTCCAAGAACCAGGTGTTTTGCCCGGTGGGTTCGGCGTTGGCGACTGCAGCGTACGTCGGGTTGACCTGAAGGCCTTGTGAGCTCGGCGGCGGTAGTTCTTCTTCGTCTGGAGCGTAAGTGGGTGGTGATCCGGGTGCGCAGTTGTCGATGTGTACCATACAATTGATGATATTCGGTGTGCTTTGTGCAGATGTGGAGGAACGCCTTGGCGGTTTTTCTTGAGTGGAAGCGACTCTTGGGTCTACTGGACGATAAACTCGGGGGCGTGTGCAGTAAACCTTGGAGTGTCCGGATGTCTGACAGTTGTGGCAGAACGGTGGCACGATTGTGAGTCCTTGGGTATCGTGTTGATTCTGCCTGTCACGTCGGTTGTCGTTTCTTCGTTGAGCATAGAAGACTAGCGGTTGCTGCCCGTTTCTTGGTTGTCTTTCTTCAAACAGGTCCATCTCATGTTGTTCAGCATGAAGCTCGGCACAGAGGTGCATCTCCGAAATTCGTCCGTGGGTGCGAAGGAGCGCTTAAGTCCTTGAGGTATTTCCAACATTGTAGAAGACTAAGTATAAAACTGCAAACACGAACACTTGGAAATCCTCAAGTGTTGGTCCATGATCTTTACCGGAATGGTAGACTAGTAAAACAGCGGAAGTCTTGTAAGTATGAACCTGAGTATTTGTTTCTGCAGAAGTTTCACGCCATGTTGAGTGGCGGCACGACCAAGGTAAGTATTTGTTGAACTGTGCCAGAGCTCTTGATCCATTGTTTCACAATTGCCCTGTGTGCGTATTTTGTGTGCCAGGAGCTGAGCCGTGGAAAGAAGGTTGAAGCCGAGTCCACCGACGATAAGAACATTGGTAACGTGTAGTGAATATCCCGTGTCGATAGATTCGAGCATTACACTCCGAACAGAACGTGCCATAATAGTTTGTCCATTTGCGACTGTCACAGGTATCGGACGACGAAGTGGACGCTGGTTCGTAATGAAGCTTGTTTCTGCGGAGCACATGTGCCAACCGCAGCAGTTGTCGAGATACCAAGTATTCGGACCTGAAATTATTCGAGCAAGGTTAGCGTAAACATGAGGTAAGGGAATGCCTTCCGCACTGGTAGTTTCTTCAAGTCATGTCTCGAAATCGGCTTCGGAAATATCAACTGTGGTAACACATCCAAAAACCCCTTTTCCTGATGTGGCAGATGCGAAAACAGGCGGGCGATTCTGCGACGTCGATGAATTCTGTGATGGTTTTGGCATCTGCTGCTGCTGAGACGGTAACTGCTGCGTTGGCTGTTGTGTCTTCGTTAACTGCTGCGATCGGTGATATGGCTGAGAAGTGTTGCGACGATTTTGATGACGGCTGCGACAGTTTTGGTAAGTATGTCCTGGTTTCTCCCTAAAATGGCAGAATGGGTATTTTGGAGGATGTCGATGCTGTGGTTCTGGATTGGAGAAAAAACTTAAATGAACCCCTTTATTCTGATTACGTTGTGACTGCAAGTCAAGATCTTGCTGCTCTGCTTGAAGATATGAAGGAGATTTCGGCTTCGGAAAGGTTCGGGTTCATTCGCAGGAAGGCGCGCGTCTGTCGTCATTCGGGTCCAAGACCAGCAAGAAGTACCGTGAGATACATCTCACGAGGGAAGTATCCTCCACTTTTCTCCAGTTGATCTCGTAGTGTGCGGACGCGATTAACGTAGTCCATGACGTTTTCGTTTGTCATCATCTGCACACTTGTCAGCTGCGAAAGTATTTTACTCATTGTTATTGTATCCTTTGTCATGTATACCCCCTTCAGATGGTTCCAAGCAGTTTCGGCTGGTGTAAAGCTTGAGTGAAATGATCGGACGCCGAGTTGCTCCTTCGGCGACAGGTTCCGAACGAGAACTGTATAAGCCCCGAGAGAGGCGTCCAAAAAACTTTGGTGCTCCAGTTGTGTTCCCGTAACAGGATAGGTGAATTCGCCGGTGAAGAACGGCCATAGTCCAGCGGACTGCGCCAGAAGCTCAAACTCAAAGCTCCATGAGTAGAAGTCGACTCCGTTAAAAGGTATAGTGGTTTTTATCTGTGTGTTGTTAAGTAAATTTGGAGGCTGAAAAACAATACCCGGCTGTTGTTGTTGTTGCTGTTGTTGCTGTTGCTGTTGGGATTGTTGTGACTGTTGATGATGCTGCTGTTGTTGTTGTTGCTGTTGTTGCCGAGCAGGGTGAACGACCGAAAATGTAGAAGGGATGCTGAAACTGCTGCGACTGCGGCTGCTGTACAAAAGGTGAGAAAGTGAACGAACCAGTACTTGGAGCTGTGGCTCCACGCATATAACTTGAGCCATCGAGGCTCATTCCACTGAACGCAGATGAAATTGATTGCGTTGAAACTGGTGGCTGTACTGACGCTTGTTGCTGTGCTGCTGTCTGTGATTGTTGTTGTTGTGCTGCAGGTGCAGTCGAAGAAACACCTGGAGTGTTAACAGAAGGCGGATTCTGCTGTTGCATACCGATATGAGCATAGGCTGGTGGAAACGGCCCAGAGGCTGAGAGACCAGCGGCGGTCGTGGAGACATGTACTCCAGTAGTTCCGGAAGTTGATCCGGCAGACGGTGTTGGTGATGAACCAGTCACGATTGACAGTAGTCTTAATTCCAGATAGCTCTCATACCATGAAAATAACTTGTCCAATGTTGTAGAAGACGAAGTATAAAACTGCAAACACGAACACTTGGAAATCCTCAAGTGTTGGTCCAGGATCTTTACTGGAATGGTAGACACCAGAAGTCTTGTAAGTATGAACTTGAGTATATGTTTATGCAGAAGTTTAAGTCTCAAAGTTCTCAAAGTTGAAATCTCAAGGTTAATATTGAAAAGAACACAACAAGGATTTATAGCTCTAGGAAAGTACCTATTCGCTAATGTACCTATTCGTCACTATCGCGCTATGCGCTCTAAACGATAATGAAGAGGTGCGACTGTTCGCGTGACTGAAACGATTGTCCTATGACGAGCGCTATTTGCTGACGTCATCCTACGGACTTATGTTCTACAATAGGATTCGACACCATCTACACCTAATCGACTTACAAAAATGCTAAGTATCAATTATATCACAACAGGAGAGAGATGGCTGTCGGTGGCGTGCAAGAGCTCGAGAATATTGTGCCGGGGATGGTGCCGACCCGAGGGTCTGTACGTTGCGGGTGTTGTGGTAAATGAAGTTTTGCATTCCTGCAAGTTCCGTTTTCAGTGTAGTTAGCTGTTTCGAGTTTCTCAGTAAGTAAACAGGTCCGAGTAATGATGTCAGCAAAGCATCGCGGGTCTCAGGATTACGTCAGCATATCGTTTCAGTTACGCGAATAGGCGCGACCATATAGAGTGACGAATAGGTCGCATAGCGCGATAGTGATGAACAGGTACATTAGCAAACAGGTACTTTTCCTAGAGCTATAAATCCTTGTAATGCCTTTCTATTATTAACCTTGACTTTCCACAGAATTATGTGCTCAGGTTATTCAACCTTCGACTACCCACAAGTTCATGTGCTCAGGTTCACACTGATAAGACTTCCGTTGTCTTACTAGTCTACCATTCCAGCAAAGATCCTTGGTTAAGTACTCGTGGTTGCAGATTCTACACTTAGTCTTCTGCACCACCTGTCAAAATATTACAGGGAAGCCGCAACCAGTTGGTCGACGGCGGTGTGACATACATTTCCTTGGCCGTGTCGCTGCGCCATCGGCCAAGACGTTTGAAGAGCCGGTCCGCTATGCCTCCGTGGGCAGCGACGGTCGCAGTGCCTTTGCGAAAGGAGTGGGTGCCGAAGTGATGCTTACCCAGGCCGATGGACTGGAAAGCCTCCTTGCACCAGTTGTGTATGGTGGTGTATGATGGCGGCTTGCTGGTAGGGACGCCACCTGCGGCCACGCCGAACACCCGGATTAAGGGTCCGGGAGTGGTGGGTCCATAGCATGCCAACCGGATGAAACGTTTGGTGCATCGGACAGGGTAGAGGGGTCCTGGGACGGCAGCAACAGGAACCCATGATCCCTGACCTGCCTGGTCCGTTTTGGAGCGCGGGATGAGCAGCCACATTACGTCATCCTCAAACTGGATATCCTCCCAGTTGATAGCCACGAGATCGGAGTAACGCAAATATCCGACGTACATGAGAAGGGGAATGAGACCTTTCTGGAATGTGGCCGGGTCGTTGGCACCGATGAAGTGAGTACCCGTCTCGTGCACTTGGTGTAAAGAGACCGGTTCCTTGGTCTGATTGGGCCGAGGACACTGTCGCTTGGCGAATTCTCGAACTTGTGATGTGAAAGGGCCAGTGCTGGGGCAGGATGCCCCAATCATGCGGTGAGCGAAGCTGACGGCCGAGCATGTGAGTTGTATCACTGAGAGAGTGGCCTTGTTTCGAATTGCATAGACAAGGTACAAGGCGAGTGTCATGTCCGCGGTTGGCAGGAAGGGAAGGTTGACCTTGATGCAGAAGGAACGAAACTGCTGCCAGTAAGGTTCGTAAGTTCGAATTGTGGAGTGTGCGCACGTTTGTGCCATGACCGAGAGCAGCTCACGTTGCAGGGTTGGGATTAGATCTGTTTGCGATACAGGCGGGGAGGCAGACATTAGGGAAACGTGACTTGCAGAGCGAGCATGAGGCTATCAGGTAGACCAGAGCCGGAGAAGGCGCTAGTGTGTGTGCCTGGGGCTAAGCATTGGCTTCCGTACGTGAGTCGGATGTGAGTTTTGATGGGGCTAGCCCAGGCTGGCGGTGAGGGTTGGAGGAGTGGCCACCAGCTGGCGCCGGGCCAGTGGGGAAGTACTAGGGTGAGAAACGCGTGTGTACGTTGCGCATGGTGGAGGACGGCGAGGATAAGTTGAGGTGGGGGGAAGGCAAAGCCGTGTTCTGCCGACCAAGAGATCGTGAAAGCGTTGATCGCCGTAGCAGCAGGGTGCGGGTTTTCGGAACAGAAACGATGCAGCTTGGCGTTGCTAGCATTGGCGAAGAGATCAATGGAATGGGGACCCCAGCGCCGGTCAAGGATGTTGAACCATGGCGTTTTCAGCGTGTAGTCATCGCGATCGAGGATTTTGGAAAGCTCGTCCGCATGTGTGTTGAGTTCGCGAGGGATCCACTCCATCATGAGGCGGACTCGGTGGGTAGTACACGTGCGAATGATCTCCTTGCAAGCGATGGTGAGATCAGAGCTTTGTGAGCCACCCTTATTCAATATGAAGAAAACTCCCTGATTATAGGTCGTTGTATGTCTGCAGTGCCCATGCAACCCCTTCAATCTCTCGACGGGTACTGGACGTGTGTCGCAAAGCGGCGGGCATGTTCATGCTGGCTTCATCAAGGTTGCCAGAGAACGTGTTAAGAGTAGCCCCCCAGCCGTGGCTGCTCGCTTCGACGTGAATTACAGCGTTGTAGCTACAGCGCACATGAAATGGGGCGCCGTTGAAGAGGTCAAACTCGGTTGACCAGAATTCCAACTCCTCGCAGGCGATAGGTGGGAGCAATACTCTGCTGTTCCAGGAGGGAGCGTCGTTGATGGTCTGCAGCAGAGCGTGGCTGAATGCCCTGGCAGTGGCCCTAAGCGCAAGAGACATCGAAGCAAGCATACCAGTAACCCGCACGACGTGCCGGACGGGGACCTTGGACTGGCTGCGTCCGGCTTCCAGGAGCGACTGGATAGTAGCCTGCAGTGTGGCCCGCCGTTCCGGACCCACAGAGAATTGGCCGAGTTCGGTATCGAGTTCCAAGCCCAGGAAACGTAAGCGCTGGGTTGGTTGAAGGTGGGATTTCTTGGCGTTGATCACGGGGCCCGCCTTGCAAAGTTCACCGATAATGTGGGTGCAAGTTTCCCGGGCGTCAGCTTCCAAATGACAAAGGAAGAGGATATCGTCCACATACGGTATGACATGCACTCCCATTGTTCTCCAGCGGCGCGCGAGTTGCATGATCAATTGTGTGAAGATGAACGGTGCTGTAGCCAGTCCGAACGGAAGAGAGCGGTAACAGTATGAGTGCCCGCCAAATTGAAAACCCAGGAATTTCCAACACGACGGGTGAATGACGACGTGGTGATAGCCAGACTTCAGGTCGATTGAAAACATCCAATCGCCTGCACGCGCCAACTCTACGATGCGATTAAGTCCCTCGTACTTGAATTTGGGAATTTGCAGCTCCTGGTTGACTTTGCGCAAATCGAGGATGAGACGACATTTGTCGCGCTGTTCTACAACGTTGAGAGGGCTGACGCATGTGAGCGTTGATTCTGGCACCTTTGCTGCGGCGTCGGTTTGGAGGAGATCCGCGATGGCGGACTTCGAAAATGCCTCGTGAATTTGGGCCCCCGCATGATTGGTGCTCCGGAAAAATTGTGGGGGCCCTTGTTTCCAAGGCATCCAGTAGCCTTTGTCAATGACTGGTATTATCAAGCTACTAGTGCACCACGAACGCCACCAGGATAGTGCGTCTCGCAGGCGCCCGCGCATGGTTGAGACCGTCCGGTCCGTCACTGCGTATTCGAAGGGATCACCAAGCCCCGTGAGGTCATGTATGAGTAGTTCTGCAAATGGAATCCAACGAAAGAATGAGGTCAGGATCATAAATGCTGGGCAGAGTGAGCGCGAAGTCCACCAAACGTGATTGTAAGCATACTTTTTTTTCTTATTTTGTTTGGAAGCCAGGGATGCATCCATGAAGGCTACTGCATGACACGATATGAATCTAAGGGACTAGGGCAATGGGTATCTGGCCCGGCAGCCGGTCGCATGCTGCGCCACCGCACATGCACTTTCGATGTTGCTTTCTCACATTCGGGCTCTCTCACCCCTTCTCTCTCTCTCTCTCTCTCTCTCTCTCTCTCTCTCTCTCTCTCTCTCTCTCTCTCTCTCTCTCTCTCTCTCTCCTTCTCTCTCTCTCTCTCTCTCTCACTCTCCCTCTCGCTCTCTCTCGCTCTCCCTCTCTCTTTCTCTCTCTCTTGCCCTCTCTCTCTCTTTCTCTCTCTCTCTCTCTCTCTCTCTCTCTCTCTCTCTCTCTCTCTCTCTCTCTCTTTCTCTCTCTCTCTCTCTATCTCTCTCTCTCTCTCTCTCTCTCTCTCTCTCTCTCTCTCTCTCTCTCTCTCTCTCTCTCTCTCTCTCTCTCTCTCTCAAGCGGTCCTTGTCATTGAGAAATCCTGGGTACAACTAAGCAACAGCATCCCTGCTGGAAAGAGGGTGTGGCCACCCAAGGCCCGCAAGCTCCATCACCACCTGCACCTCCTCTCTATTCCCCCCTGCCCACCAGGTCTTCCACATCTAAAGTCCCCCACAGGTCCCCAAGGGAGGGAGACCAGGGGTCACCCCGAGGTGGCGGGTATGCGGCCTGTAGAGCTGCCCCCGACCTAGTAATGAGAGTGCTGGCTTGCAACCTCTGCAGTAGCACCGCCCAGCGCTGCCGGAACTGGGAGTATAGCTTCTCGGCGGGGGTGGAGAGCGGACTGGTCCGGAACCGATACAGCGCTGCATGGTTCGCCATCATCCGAAGACATCGTGCTGTGGCCGGTGCGAGAGCCCCATAGGTCTCCACCGCCAGGGCAAAGAACCCCACCCAGTCCGGCCGATCCTTGTATATTCTTTCCTTGGCCCGCGCCGCCTCCAGTGCTGCCCATCCCGGTAATCCCCCTGCGTCTGTGTCTCGCCGATGTAGGACCGGGTCCGTCACTGTGACGTCTGTTACCCAGGTCTCCCCACTCTCCATGTCCCGGATTGCCAGGTCTGCTCGCTTCCGGTTGGTGGGGGTCGTGAAGTGGGTGGTCTCATGGTAGGTGTAGTACTTGGCCTCCCGGGCTATGCGCAGGACCGAAAAAACCAGGGCATCGTGGAGGCGTTTCACATAGCCTCCACGAGCAGCCAGTCCCCTGTCCCCAGCCAGTACCGCTCGTAAAGGTCCATCCGGCAGTTTTAGGGTGGTGAGGAGGTTTGTTGCGGCCAGGAGGGAGGCGAGGTGTGCAGCTGGCCCCTCCGAGGTGGGGTCGACAAGGCCGAGCCCCCCCTGGGCGATGGGTAGTGTCGCCTGCCGCCAGGTTAGGCTCCAGTCCAATTCTCCTCGTGGGGCTTGGATCCTTGCTGCAGCCAGTGCCGTATGCAGCAGGTTCTCGCTCCACTTCCTCCATTCTGCTAGGGGGATGGTGTCTACTGGTGTTGACCGCAGCAGAAAGGAGGCGCGGCGAGAGATCCCCCGGGATAGGAGGAGGAGGGAGTGCTGGGGGTGGAGGCCGGCCAGAAGGGGTAGGGGTTCGGCTGCCAGTTGCAGTTCCTTAGGCAGGAATGTGGCGCAGAACCCATCGTCTCCCACCGGGCTGCCCAGGACACGTAGTCCTCCCTCTGCTGGAGTGATACCGGCTGGGAGGTGCCGACAGCTCGCTGGCGTTGGTGACCAGCCGGTGGACTTGCTTGGGTAACACCGGAGGCCGCAGACCCGAAGTGCCTCCTGCAGCTGCCCGAATGCCTCTGCTGTTGCTCGTGGCGGGCCGACCATGGTGATGTCGTCGGCGTACGCCAGGATCGTTACCTCCGGGTTGGCCGCGGCTACTGTGGTCAAGGCCGGTTGGATGGCGGCGGCGAAGAGGATGGGCCCCAGCGGGTCCCCTTGGAGTACTCCTCGGCTTGAGATGATGTCCTCTGCTCCGAATTCCGCGTCCAGGAGTAGTTGGGACGGAGTACCGTAGAGTGTAAGGGCGAGTGGGAGGAGAGGGTCCAGGCCATTTCCTCGCAGGACCTCGAGGAAGCAGGGGCGGAGAACGCAGTTGAAGGCGTTTTCCACGTCTACTTGTAGCACCACGTGCGTGGGGAACAGCTGGAGCAGGGCCCGTACGACGTGGATAATGAACTCCGCACCTCCCGAGACAGCGACACCGAATCGGTGTGATAAGAAATAGGCACGGATCACCGAGCTAAGCCCCTGTAGCGCGGCTTTGGCGGCGATTCGTAGGAGAGTCTCGCCTATCGCGATAGGACGCACGCCACCCCCCGGCTTAGTGAGCGCAATGAGTTTGCAGGGCAGCAGTTCTGCCCGTGTGTCTGGTGTTATGGCTCCCTGGAGCATAAGGTTGATGGCGTGCAGTAGCAGTAGAAACACGTGGGGGTTGGCTAGTGCTGGGTTCCGTAGGTGCTCATAGCAGGTGCCCAAAGGCCCCACTCCCACTCCTCTTGGGCATTTCGCCAATAGTCGGCGAAAGGCTTCTGCCTCAATGGCGATGTGGTTGCCCGGTGGCTGGTCGAAGGCCCGCCCAACTTCCCTTTCGCCAGCTGGGTGTTTTTGGCAAAGGATTTCGAGTGTTGCTGGCGTGGGTGGCGAGGTCGGCGACGGGTGTTACGCGCGAAGGGCTTTTGACAGGTTTGCCTTCCAAACCAGGCCTTCAGCCTTCGCGCGGAGCCCAGCTGGGTCGGGTTCGGTACGGGCAGCAGGTGTGTCGGGTTCCGTGTCGGCCGCTTCGGTGAATAGCTGGTCCCAATTCCCCCGCCTGAATTGCTGAAGTCGTCGGCAGAGGGATTGCCACCGTGGTTCGTGGGCTGGCGTGGGTCGAAGCGTGAGTCTGGGAAGGAATTGTAGCATTCGCCAGTCCCCCTTGCAGCCCGGGTTTGATTGAATGCGCAGTAGCGGGACCAGAAGGCAATCCGCGTATATCTCCAGGATTTTTGGGGGTAAGTATCTGACCAGGAATGGTTGGCGGGAACTCACAAGCCTGGGGGTTTCCCACCCTGTGACCAACCTCCAGAGATCCTCATCATTGGCGAGGTCTTCTGGTGAGCGGGGTTGGGGTAGGTTCGGCTCTGGGACCCCAGGCACTGCTCCGGTCTGGCACGGTCGCTGAGGTGCGGCCCGATGTCCTTGGCCTCCGTTTGCCTCCCCCTCGGAGGTTCCTACTGATACTCCCTCTGCCTCTGATTCCTCCGGTGCTTCCCCTACAAATTCCTCCCCGCTGGATTCGTGAGTCTCATCCTCCTCCCCTCGTTCTTCGGCAGTTGGCTGATTCAGTGGTCGTCCGTGTCGCTCCCTCCAATCCCCTTCTCTGGACATCGGTCTTCTCCGCCTCGATGGGCGCACACCTAGCCGCCCCCCCGTGCCCCGCCGTCTTCCCCCCCGCCCCCGTCCTCTCACTTGCTGAGTCTCCCCCCCTGATTCGCGCGCCCCCCCCTGTGCCCGACTTGGTTCACTTTGCCCGTTCATTGGGCTTCTAGCCTCGTTATCACCGCGTTGCCGTCTTGCGCTGGTTTCCTCTCCTCGGGGTGACTGCTGCTGCTGATTTCCTGGGTTCATCGATGGATCTGCTGCTCTCGCCACGGAGTCATCAACGTGTGTGGAACGCTCCGCACCCCGTTGGTCCCTCGTCCCTTGCGGAGGCCTCGTCGGGCTCTCATGTGCCTGCGTCGGAGATCCCTGGCCATGGGGCATCAGGCCAGTCTTGGCGCCGCTTGCTGTCCGAACCCCGCATTCGGGAGCTTTATCGGAGCTCGGGCGCCTCTCCTGTGGGGCTTCCTCGGGGTATTCGGCTCCATCGTTCGCCGCCTCCACGGGTACCGCGGCTCCGTCGTGTGAGGGATGGCCCACACTATAGTCGCTCGCAACAGCTGTTGGGTCTCGTGGACTGCCTCGGTTGGGTGGCAGAGTTGCTGGACGTGCTGCACCTCGCCCTCGTGCGTCGTCCACCTGTGGCCCGTGAACCCGTGCTGTCCCGTCGCCAGCGTGCTCGGGCCGAGGAGGCTGTCGCCATGCTTCTGTGGGGTCTGGTGTATGTGACTCTGCCGCCGCGGGTGGTTGTAAATGAGGCCGCTGCTGGCCCCCTCGCCGTGACGGCGTTGTCTCGCGCCGTGTCGGCTGAGACTGCATCAGGCCTTGCGGCGGCCTCCGCTGCAGTTCTTTGCGCTGTGCAACAGGGGATGGCGCGACTGCTCCCGCCGGAGTGAACAGCGGTCGGGTCTTTATCCTCTTCACGCCCATAGCGGGCTAAACACGCCGTGTGCGGGGTACAGAGGATACTGGGAGTGCTACAAGCTAGGAGCAATCGTGGGATGTCTCTAGTTTGAATCAGGATCCACTGTCTGAGATGCTGGTTGTGTAATAGTGTATTCTACCTATTGAAGCTGATCAGTTCCACCAGTCCCGCTGCGCGGCCATAGGCGCGAGCCGGCCGCCAAAACCAGAGAACTTATCCAAGGACGAAAAAGAATAATGAGGAATGACCTAGGAGGAGAGGGCCTTTATAGCTCTCTCTCTCTCTCTCTCTCTCTCTCTCTCTCTCTCTCTCTCTCTCTCTCTCTCTCTCTCTCTCTCTCTCTCTCTCTCTCTCTCGCTCTCTCTCTCTCTCTCTCTCTCTCTCTCTCTCTCTCTCTCTCTCTCTCTCTCTCTCTCTCTCTCTCTCTCTCTCTCTCTCTCTCTCTCTCTTTCTCTCTCTTGCTCGCTTGCACCATCTTTCTCTTGCGAAGCATCGCATGTTCAAGTAAGCCAAATCCCTCCAATGGCTTGTCAAAGAGCATGTGATGGGACGGAAGCTAAGACTAGTTATGTACCTTGCGCTAGACATTGTAGGTGCAACAAAGTGTTTGGCTTCATGTGCCCTGATGTGGCCGCACCCGTTTTTTTTTTTTTTTTTTTTTTTTTGTCGTGCCTTCTTCTAGTTTAGGCTTGGATGGCAAGGGCACCCAAGATAGGTTCCTAGGCTCCAAAAACGGAGCTGCCTTGTGAGGTCTCAAGGCATTGTGAGGCCTTTTTTCAGATTGGGGTTCTCAATGTTATTTTAATAAAGGAGATCGACAAGAATTGAAAAAGCTTGGCCCATGAGCTTCGAGTCTCGAGCCTTGGCCACTTTCCAACAAGGATTCTAGCTTGTCAAAACAATGATGAAACGAAAAGAACCGGCACCTCCAAGGGTGCCACTACCGAGGTAGGTCAAAAAATGTTTACCCCCCCTTGGGGCTTGGCCCATGGCCTATACTCATACCCTCTATCGGGTTTGGCCTGCGGCCTTTGCATTCTAATTCCCAGCGAGGGAATGGCCAGCGGCCCTAAGCACCCCATGGTGAAGTGGCACCTACTCCGAAGTCCACAAAAAAAATCTTATTTTCTTTTCACACAACGGGTGCGGGCCCTTGTGGCCCGCTCCCATTTCCAGTGCAGTTGTTCGCCGTGTGGCCCGGCTGGCCACAGCGAAAGCAAGCGCCTCGGAAGCCCCTCTGGGCGCCGCTCGGTGGAGGGTCAAACTTCCCTCCAAAGCTCATAGGGCTGCGGCCTCCAACAGGATGGCCACGGCCATAGGAGCCTTGCGCGCGTTTCATTGCCGCAACGTCTGCAACTGCTTGCTTGAAGGGCCGTGAGGTGAGGACACTCTTCTCTTGGTAGAGCTTGAAGCGGTGTGCCGTCTTGAAGTCGGAGGCGTCGGCGACTTGGAGGAGCTCGAAGCGCTTGGCGATGAGCGCGTACGCCGCCTCGAAGTATTCGAGCGAGCTTGATGTGTCGCCGTGGCGCACCTTGTGCTCCGCGTGCTTCAGGTACGCTCGCAAGTCTTCCAGGAACTCGGCTTGCTCGCGTACCCCAGCGTTGTTGAACGATGATGCCGCGATGGTTGGGTTAGAGAAAGGAAGAGGTGGGAGGTGCTCGGTGGGTGCGAAAAAAATTGTGCGTGTATGAGCCTCACCAGCATCGTTGTCGGAGTCACTGTCTTCCTTGGCATTGTCTTGCGTGACAGCGGCTAGCTCTTTCTCGGCGCGGGCAGTCTTGGAAGGACGAGCGTGACGCGACGACTCCTTTTTTGCATCTTCAATTTTAGTTTACGCACAATTGGCAGTCGCAGCCGCTGTAACCGCGGGTGTGTTTTGCTGTAACAGCGCCAGCAGTGCCGCCACTTGCTCATTGGTCAAAGCAGGGGCGGCGGGTGTTGGCGCGCTGGACGAGGCCGCCCCACGGCCTCGCTTGTTCTGACGCGCGGGGCCCGCCCTACCGTTCGGCGCCTTCCGCACGCTGGCATCAGTAGGTGACGCGCCATCCGCTGCGTGCGTTGCCTGCTGCTCGCTGGCGCGTGGCCCACCAAGCTCTACTTGGTTGACCTCGCCAATGCGCAGCAACAGGTCGAGGGCAGAAGAGGCGAGGTCGCCCTCTGCCCGACGCTTGTTGCCGCGATCACCCGCCATCTCGCTGGCGTTTTTCTCAGGTTCCGAAATATTCGGAGTTTCGACGGGGGGATTTTCAGCACGATTGGCCGGGGTACTAGGAGGGGCCATGGCTGCCTGGTTATGCGTAAGGATATCGGCGAGAAGCTGGGAGGGTGCTTTCCCGCGAGGGAGAGTTTTCAACTTCGCCAGAGTGGCGGAGAAAAAAAGGCGGGATGGGAACTCAATTGAACTTGAGCTAGGAAAAATGAAAAACGTGGGTGGAGGAAGAATTACCTCCAACCCCATTATATGGTTGGAGAAGGGTGAATAGCGCGCTTCGACGATGCCTGAGATTGCGTTGCAAGCAGCTTTGCATTCACAATACACAATTTTGAAAGTGTGAACACTTTAAAAATTTACATATTGAGAGTACGAGACGAGTTTCGTAGCACCTACCGTAATCTCCCGGCATGATTACCCCCCCGAAAAAAGGACCCTGGGTCTTTTTTCCGGACCATGGGTCTTAATATCGTCAAGGGATTGTGAGGACCCGTTGTTTGGGGTAAATCGTTTGAGGACCCCCGATTTCCCTCAGGATTGTATTTTTACTCGTTTTCAGTTCCATTTTTTTGTCACCCGTTCAAAGCACCCCCGTTTGCCTGTGCGCCAAGCTGTCAGAAATGCCTTCGCGTCGCGTCGGCACAAGGGGTTCCTGCAGTCAGCCAACAGAAAATTGACCACAGCAGGAATTAGACTCGCGAGACTACGACAGGCTGAGGACGAGAATCAGCTGGCGCTAAAGTTTACATACCAAAGAACAATCTCGTAAGTAGGAAATAAATGTCTATGGGTCTGAATAAATACCTCCCTTTAATATGTCCACCCAAACGAATTTCGGTGAAATTTCCAGAAGCCCTAGGGTGATCGTGCCGGGAGATTACGGTATGTTGAGTGGAGCCGTTTAATAGAAAGAATGCATGACTAGAGTGGTGAGATACAAGGCAATATAGTCTAGAGACTTGTACCCACTAAGGCACAAACATATATAGTCTACAGTACCAGCATAAGCTATATTTGACACACCCCCTAGACTATATAGGGGCAGTGCCTAACAAGGGAAGAAGCAGCTTAGGACGGCACTACTAGTCCAGCCTCTGAGACACGGGTCTAAAGACCAGTCAAAGGAATACAGACAAGGCAAGAGCAAGACCAGGGCGGCACTACTAGTCCAGCCACTGGGAGAGGCCACAAGGCCAGTCATGGGTAAAAAAAATAATATATATATATATATATATATATATATATATATATATATATATATATATATATATATATATATATATTTATATATATATATATATATATACAAACGGCAGTACAAGGTCAAGGCCCTAGCAAGTGAGAGGCTACAGGAACGAGACCTAGCTGTACACAGTGCCGCTGATGATCTTTAGGCGCAAGCGCATTCATAAAGATATCAGTTGTGTTGGTACTGGAGGCCAAGTGTACTACGCGCACCTGGCGGCGCTGCTGGAGCTCACGCAGGAGGAAGTACCGCAGCTGGATGTGCTTCGCTCTGCCCTCGAGTCGAGGCTCCTGACACAGGAGGATCATGGCCCTGTTGTCCGCGTACAGGACCGGGGCAGAGCTAGGCCGCTCACCTAAGTCAGTGAGCAAGAAGGTCAGCCAGCGGAGCTCCTTTGCCGCCATGGCACCGGCATAGATCTCGGCCTCACAGCTGGACTGGGCAATAGACGAGGAGCGGGTAGCTCTCCACCAGACGGCACCTGAACCAAGGCTGAAGCAGTAGCCCTATGAGGACCTGAGGGTCTCGGCGTCGTCTGCCCAAGAAGCGTCTATGTGTCGAGTAAGGACCACTAGCCCGCGTCCTCCTAGCACTAACCCCATGCCCGATGTACTTGCAAGATAACGCAAAACCCTCGTAGCAACAGACCGGTGCTGAGGTCGGTGTCTGCCTGGAGCCACAAAGCGAGTTAGGATACTGAGAGGGTATGCGAGATCTAGGCGAGTGCAAGTCATCAGGTACATGAGGCAACCCACCAGCTCTGCGTAAGGTCCACAGGGCTCTGCTGACTCCTCATGAACTGGAGCCGAGAGCCTGTGGTCTAGAGGCAGAGGAGTGGGCTGTGCGGAGGAGAACTGAAGGCCGAACCTCTGAAGGATCTCGCGCACCAAGTGTGACTGAGTCAAAGTGATGGTGCGCGCTGCTCTGTCCCTGGAGATCTGCAAGCCAAGGTAGTGGCGCAGTTCTCCAAGGTCAGTGCAAGTGTGTCTCTTCAGCAGCTCTACCTTCACGGAGGCCAATGCGTCCCTGTCTGCTGTGGCGAAGACCAGGTTGTCTACGTAAACAAGGATGTAGAACGGGGTCTGGCCAGCACGAACGAAGAGCGAGGGGTTTGCAGAGGACGGAAAGAACTGCAGGTCAGCAAGCGTAGCACGCAGCGTGTCGCACCACTCACGGGGAGCCTGGCGCAGGCCGTAGACGGGGCGCCGCAGGAGCCATTGGGTCCCAGGAGGGAAGGTACCAGTGAAGCCCTGAGGGCGGCGCAGGTAGACCTACTCGTGTAGACTACCCTTAAGAAACGCAGTGGAGAAGTCGAGGGAGTGAAGCTCGTAGTCACGCTGAGCTGCTACGTGTAGCAGCACCCAAAGAGTAGTCATCTTCGGGGTCGGAGCGAAGGTCTGGAAGAAGTCCACCCCCTCACGCTGACTAAAACCTCTAGCCACGTAGCGTGCCTTGAACACAGGCGGCTCTCTAGGAGGGCGCTTCACCTTGAAGAGCCAGCGGCCATCGACTACGTTCACCCGAGGTGGGGAAACTGCGTCGACGTAGGTGCCGGTGGATCTCCAAGATGCCATCTCCTGCTCCATGGCAGTTATCCAGTGAGAGGCCTAGGGTCCCGAGGTCGCCTCAGCGTAAGTGCGAGGGGTCGGGATGTCAAAGGCATCTAGGTCACCCTCAGGGACTAGCAGCATGGAGCAGAGATGGGGAGCAGCCTCGGACAGGAAAGCAAGCTCGTACTGGCGGTCCTCAAGGACGTCTCTGCCGAGGGCAGGAGCACCCCCGACGGATGGAGGACAGGCAGGGTCAGAGACTAGAGCGGTGGCGTAGTCAAGGCAGCGGGTAGAGGCGAAGTTAGCGACCGCAACGACAAGGGCATCAAGGCTCGAAACCGGAATAGACTGGTTGGTAACGAGAGAGGCAAGGACCCGAGGAACAAGAGGACGGGTGGCACGCAGGTAGTCAGACAGAGGGGGGGAGCAACAACAAGGGAGGACGGAGGGGGCGACGGGAGAAGGAGAGGACGAGACGCGTGGGAACGAAGCAACATAGGGTGGGAGCGCGAGACAGGGGAGACAGGTCGAGCACGGGAGGGACGGCGAGACCAGACGTGAGACGGAGGAGTCGGGTCAGGGGACAGAGGAGGGGACACAAGAGGGGAACGAGGGGGGAAACGGGCCGAAGACGAGTCCGGAGGAGGGAACACAGGGCCGTAGACAGGAGGAGGAGGAGGAGGCACAGGCACGGGGTCAGGGGACGGAAGGCCGAGCAGGCAAAGAGCGGACACCGGCAGGGATTGCTGCGGCGGCGGTGTGACACCAACTTCGGGACCGCAAGCTGCCTGGCGGCTACCCCCAGAACACTCCATGCCAGCACCTTCAGAAGGAACACCCCTAGAGCTCAGAACCCCTCGAGCACCGGTACCAGGCCCGCCGGGACAAGCCACGACAGGAGTCCCAGGACTAGTACCCACCCCAACTCCAGCACCCCCAGAGGCAACAAACTGCTGCAACGACGGCTGCGGCGGCGGCGGCGGCGGTGACGACGGCTGCGACAGCGGTGGCGACGGCGGCTGTGGCGGCGGTGGAGGAGGAGACACCTGAGAAGGGGCAGGCGGCGAGGACTGCGCCGCAGGACCACCAGAGTCAGCAGACTCCTCAACTGGGACAACTAACGTAAGTGGGGTGACGTGGGACACACCAGAGGGGGCAAGACGGGGAGGGGGAGGAGGAGGGGTGGCGACGACCGGGGAAGGGGTGACCAGGAACAGGGGGGGGTAACCAGGGGACCTCGGTGGGGGAAGCGGTGGAAGAAGGAGACGAACTCGTCAAAGGTGACGTCACGGGAGTGAAAGAACCAGTGAGACAGCGGGTGGTAGAAGTGCCAGTCAGACGCGTCAAGGGGGAAGCCGAGGAAGACACGGGGAAGGGTGCGGGCAGTGAGCTTGTCCGTGCCAGAGGCACGAACGTGAGCAAGGCAGCCTGAGACGCGGAATGCAGACGCGTCACCAGGTGACCCAGACCAGAGGAGGGTCGGCAAAACCTAAGGCTGCCGGGGGTGCGGCCACAGGTTAAGCTGGTGAGCGGCGTAGCAAACGGCGAACGACCACAGAAAATGGGGTGCCCCGGCATGGATCATGGAGGTGCGAGCCACCTCCATGACCGAACCGATGCGTCGCTCAGCGACCCCATTCTGCTGTGGGGAGTCCGGCAAGGTGAACGTCTGGGTGATGCCCTCCGCACGACAGAAACAACCAAAGACACCAGAGGCAAACTCGCCACCATGGTCGGAGTGGAGACGCAAGACAGAGAGACCGCGGTGGACACGCGCAGAGACAAGCTACGGGATAAGAATGGCAGGCACGTCGGCCTTCCGCTCCAAGGGGAACACAGTGGTGTAGCACGTGTAGTCGTCGACAAGCACTAGGAAGTAGCGCTCTCGACGCGGCCCATGGAAGGGGGCGGGGCCCCTGACGTCCATGTGCAGAGTCTGTAGCGGTGCTGCAGTAGGGGGAAACGAGGAGGAGTGAGGGGCACGGCGGAGCCGGCCCTCGATGCAGGGTGTGCAAGGTGGGGCTGGGGAGGAGGGAAACTCAGAGAACGACCCGGGGAGGCCTAGGACGAGACCGTGCTGTGACATTTGACGCAGACGCGGGAGCGCAGGGTGACCTAGGCGGTGGTGCCAGAGAAGAGTCGGGTGAGTGAGAGATCAACAGGAGCAGGCAGCAGCAACCGGGGAAGACGCAGTCACCTGAGGGGGGGTCCCAGCCGGGGGGGTTACCGTGTCCAGTGTGAAAAGACCGGACGCCGGGTTCCGTGGGAACGTGGACAGGGGGGCACCAGTGGCGGCCTCGGTACAGACAGCGTACCGCTCGTGTCCAGGGAACGTAATGGTGACGCCAAGGTCCTGAAGGCAGCCGACACCAACTAGGTTCCTGGAGAACGAGGGGATGTGCAGTCCTGTGAGCGAGCCCGAAGGAACCGCCGGGCAGGGGAGGGTGGTGGAACTGCGAGCGACTATAGGGCCAGAGGAGGGGTTAGCAAGAGAGACTGCGGCATGGACAGGAAGCGGTGTCAGCATCGTGGAGTCGCGGAAGAAGCACCGGGAAGCGCCAGAGTCGAGGGTGAAGGAGAGCCCGGCAGTGGCGGCCGGAGGCGAAGCAGCGACGGAAGCACCAAGGCTAAAGAAAACAGGGGATCCTACGCCTGACGCAGCAGGGGAGTCTAAGCAAGGCACACATACACTAGGCAACAAAGGGTAATAAGACGGAAGCACACTAGATTCATCAGCATACATCACATGCAGAGCAGTAACAATCTCATCCATATCCAGATAAAAAATCTGAACCCTACGACGACGCAAACTGTGCCAGTCTGGGAGCTCGGGCGTCGGGCCGAAGCGCTGACGAAACAGGTCGTCCAAGCGACAGAAACAGCGGACGGAGGTGTGGCCGATCTTACCGCAAACGAAGCCACGGCGAGGACCGGTCTGGAGCAGGTACTGACAGCGCGCGTCACCCGAACCACCGCCCGGCAGCCCACCACGCACACCACCACCACGTCCAGCACTACCACCAGCGCCAGGCCACCCGGGCGGGAGACCACTCGCCCGTCTCAGCTGCTGCTGCGACTGGTGCGGCTGACGT
This sequence comes from Closterium sp. NIES-67, assembly GCA_027943415.1. NCBI lineage: Eukaryota > Viridiplantae > Streptophyta > Zygnematophyceae > Desmidiales > Closteriaceae > Closterium > Closterium sp. NIES-67. Next base: position 12,951 of record BQMB01000102.1, on the reverse strand, counting down.
GGGTCCGGCGGCAACACCGGCGGCTGCTGAGACGGCTGCTCGGCTGCACCTGTCAGGGTCCCCTCGTCCACACCACTACCAGGAGACCCAGCTCCCGCACCACCTACACCTGCACCCCCACCTCCGCCGTCACGCCCCGCCTTGGGGCGGCGACCCTTCTCCGGACGGACCTGTGCTGCAGCGGCAGTCTCAGCCACAGCAGCAGAGCCGTCGGAGAGGTGGGACCTGCAGCGGGGACGCAACCCTGAAAGATAGGGACCAGCACAGTACCGCTGGTCTGGCGATAGAGCGGTGGCGGGCCTCTATACGGACAGGGTGTCAACAAAGTCAGTGAGGGTGAGGTCTCCGGGGTGGACGTTAAGGAAGCGGTCACGGGCAGTGGCAAGCGGTCAGGAAGGCGGGGTAGCCAGCAGGTAGAGAGTAGAGGTGAGGGCGGCTGGTGGCAGAAGCTGTGTGGAGTGCAGGCAGCACGCAGGTCTCGTCTATATGCGCAGGTGAGCGGCCAGGTCGGACAGTGGGGAAAACGCAAGGTCAGGGAAGATCATGGGGAGGATCAGGCGACTCCGAGGCAGCAGGCGGGGTGGAATAGTGCTGGACAACAGCATCTAGGAAAGCCTGGGTAGTGGTGATAGACCTGAAGCGATATCGCTCGGACAGGGGGAGGGCATTCTAATAGCAAGCTGTGCGACAGCGTCACGGACAGCCAGACAGAGCGAGCAAGGGCAGGGCCGCAGTGGACTCACGCTCAGCGGACGAGGGTCAGGAGACAGTGCAGCGGCGCGGGTCAGGGCAGGGGAGGTACCGTCAAGATGGACATACAGAGGTGGCCATCCTGCCCTGGACCAGTGAGGTGGCGACGGAGGTCAGCAAGCCACGCATCAAACTCAATCGGCTGGCCCTCAGCGTCAAAGCAAAGCACCTCCGCCATCAGTGACAATTGAGGCAGTGGAGAGTAGTACAATGCAGTGCAGTGCGGCGTAGTGCGGTATAGTGCGGTGCGTGCGGTGCGGCGCGGTGCAGTGCGGTGCAATGCAGTACGTGAGGTGCAGTGCGGTGCAAGGCGGTTTAGTACGGTACCTGGGAGGTTCGCAGGGCGGTGCTGATCGGGAAGAACGAGCCGACCCGAGGCGGCGGCGGGCTGGCGACGACGCGAATGCCGGGGTGGGCCGACGGGCGACGGACGCGAGGGGCTAGCAAACGGCGGCAGCGGGGGGGGGGGGCGGCTAGGAGCTGGCGCGACGAAGAGTAGAGCCAGCCGCAACAGCGGCCAGGGACAGCCGCGATGGCGGCTAGGGGCGGCCACGACGGCGGGAGCGACCGTGGGGCGGCTGGAACGGCAGCGATGGCGACTAGGGGCGGCCGCGGCGGCGAGGGCGGCCGTGAGCCGGTTGGAAACGGCCGCGACGGCAGCTAGGGGCGGCCACGATGGCAGCTAGGGGCGGCCGCGACGGCAGCTAGGGGCGGCCGCGACGGCGAGGGGCGGCCGTGAGCCGCCTAAAAGCGGCCGCGACGGCAGCTAGGGGCGGCCTTGACGGCCAGGGGGCCGGCTAGGGAAGGGCGCGACGGCCAGGGGGCCGGCTAGGGACGGGCGCGACGGCCAGGGGGTTGGTAAGGTCATTCGTGAACGGCCAGGGAGCCGGCTAGGGGCGGGCGCGACGGCCAGGGGGGCCGGCTAGGGACGGGCGCGAACGGCCAGGGGGCCAGCAAGGGACGGGCGCGACGTCCAGGGGGCCGGCTAGGGACGGCCGCGACGGCCAGGGGGCCGGCTAGGGATAGGCGCGACGGCCAGGGGGCCGGCTAGGGACGGGCGCGACAGCCAGGGGCCGCTAGGGACGGGCGCGACGGCCAGTGGTTTGCTAGGGTCGGTTGCGAACGGCCAGGGGGTCGGCTAGGGCGGGCGCGACGGTCAGGGGGGCCGACTAGGGACGGGCGCGACGGCCAGGGGCCGGCTAGGAGAGGGGCAAGACGACGGCTAGGGCCTAGGGGCGAAAGCGTGGGCGGCTAGGGGAGGACCTAACCTACTATGATACCATATCAGAATGAATAAGTAAACTAGAATTTGTGAGTACAAGGGTATATAGGCTGGGGTGTTGTATCCTCTAAGGCACAATCCAGTATAGTCTACAGTAACGACCTAAGTTACATTTGACACCCTTTTCCCAGTTCGATTCCCCCCTCCCCTCCGTTTCGATCTTCCCCTCCCCCTTTGTTTCGCTTCCCCCCCCTCCCCTCCGTTTCGATAAATGGCACCCTGATCGCGTTCTCTGAACCCTGAGAAATTCAGGGTATACATTTTTTTAGAACAGACCGCTCGGGGTAAATTTATTTTTAAGTCGATAGCTCAGGGGGAGTTTTTTTGAAATGTCAGCCCTGGTTGCGAGGGGTACGGGAGGATTGAATCTGTTAGTGGGGGACTTAGCCGAATCGTCTGGGTTGCGAGAGTACCGTACTACAGGAGCTCTGTATCTGCTAGTAAGGGACTTCACCAATTTTTCAGGGTTGCTCGAGGGCTGAGGGAGGGATGTCTTTGGCAATGGGGGACTTAGCCGAAAACTTGGGTTGTGAGGGGTATAGGAGGAATAACTCTCGGATAGGGGGGACTTAGCCGAAATTTATAGGTTGGCCAGGGGAGAAATGATTATAGCGGGGATCACATGTGTGATTGTGTAAGGGTGGACTTACACAACACTTTTCCGCATCAGGGTCCCTACACTCGACCACTCTGAAAAAATAGCGTCCCCTACAGATCTAGTTTATTTCATAAGGGTCAAAAACTAAACCAATTTTAAAAATAAGGGTCCAACACCTACCCCAGCCTTATTATAAGGGCCGTAAGGGTATTTTACCCTGATATCCTGAGGCCTGGTGCACATGTTTTGGATGTCGGAATGTCGGATAGTGCATGTCGGAATGTCTTGATGTCCGGCAATCAAGTTTGATTTTGAAAATCAGGGACCAAGATAAAAGAACTGACTAGCTATGAAGAGACTTTTAGAAAACCCCTCATTTATTCCTTGTGTTCTGAAGTGACTTGAACAAGGCGTGATCCAGAAACATCTGACAGCCTGAGCATGCTGTCTGCTACTATTCTAAAGAAACATGGATGCAGCAACAGAGAAACAAGCAGATTGGGCAGCATGACGCTCTCGGATCTAGCCGAGGAACGAATGGCTTGTAGAGTAGCGAGATCTCTTGCGAGAAAAGGGGGAGGGAGCAGAAGGTGGGGTGATGTGGAGAGGTAGTACCAGGACACGAGGCAAACTGGGTAGAGAGTGGCGAGATTCCGTGGACTATGAGTGGGAACAGCGAGAGAGACTATGGGTGAGAACATTGAGAGACTAAGTCGGAAGCAGCGAGAGAGGCCAAGGCAGGGAGAGAGACTAATGCAGGGAACAAGACAGCGAGAGTCTAAGGGATGGAACAGAGAGAATAGGGCAGGGAACAGTAACAGTGGGAAAGGAGACTTGGCGAAGTAGCACACCCATGGCGGGGTTTGACTTAGTCCTCATTGGAGAAGCTCTCTCCAATCATCCTGAGTTCATCCTCGAAACTTGTAACGCCTTTGAAGGTACTCTTCATCTCGAGGAGCTGAGCGTCCACCTTAACAGCAGCACGCAGCTCGTCTTTCCCCGCCACCTCATCCCTGATGGCCTGCAGCTCGTTGGCAACGTGAGCCATGCTTGGCCGGCTTGCAGTGCGCTCCTCAGTGCAGCTGACTGCCAGGTAAACCACCCGCAGCACAGCATCCCCAGGGGCGTCCATCTTGGGGTCCTTGAGGCCCCCCAAGTGACCCGAGGACACACAATCGGATGCCTGAGGGAGCGGAAGAGGAGGAAGAGGAGGAAGTAGCACAAGAGGGGTGATGAGTTGACGACGATCATTTGAGGCATCGGAGTTGTTCCTTTTCCTTCACTTGCGAAAATACAGTATTTACTCCAATCGGTTTATATGCAGTGTGGACAGACTTGGGCTGGGTCCAGGGGGAAAGCGAAAGTGAAGCAAAAATCACAAGGGGGAAACCTCTAACAAACACCATAAGAAGGGAACGGGGTCAGTGGTGGGAGGTGATGATGGAATGAACAATTGAATTCTCGACCGCCAGATCTCCTGTGGCCTTCAAAGTTCCAAGCCTTTTCTCGCTTCCAGCTTGACAGGGACCGCGCACCTTCAACACCCCAGTGACTCCCGGCACCTAAGCCAGTTTCATACGCGCTGTGTATCAAGCGTGCGGCTTCCGATTTGGGCTGGGGGCAACAAGTTGGCTACGGTACTTGTACTTACCCACGATGTGATTTGCCGGGTCTCTCCACAAGACTCCATGAGTGGAGCCTGTCCGGTGAGGACCACCAGAATGAGCACACCAAAGCTGCAAAAAGCAAGAGATGGCATCAAGACGGCAAGATTCAGAAAACAGAAAGAAATATATGGCTCTATGTTGGTGAGTTGCTTATGATACGCGGTCGCACTCAACTCAAGTACTCACTGCACAAGCCAATGCTAATGTAGCACCTAACAGGTTCCAAGATAATCCTGTATCATCTGTTGATACCTCCAAGATACCTCCCAGAGTCATCAAACTCATGTCATGATATTCATAGGAGTCCCATCTCACCTGTAGACATCGCTGGCGAAAGTTGCCTTAGATGTCTTGGTGTAAACAGGATCCACGTAGCCTGGTGTTCCCATAATTCGAGTAGTGCCCACTGTGGTGCCCTCTCCTGCCCTCACAAGTCCGAAGTCTGCAATCTTGGCCTGGCAAATTGTAGAGTAAAAACATCAATGCAGCAAGAACAAGGGAAAGTGATCAAGAAGCGAAACCTACGACATACTCGGTGAGAAACTGGAAAAGTATGAGGCAAAAACATTTTACAGATAACAAGGGAAAAAAAGGGTACACAAATGGGTCAGACTGTACCCATTTGACTGCTCACTTTATTCATGCGCGTGCATGTGCCTCTCGACCAAGGTTCAGAATTTCGCCGAAATTTTGATTTTTTTCCACGAAAGTTTCGTTTTCGAAACTTTCGTCGAAACTTTCCGTCGAAATCATCGAAATTGGATTTTCCACTCTTGGTGCAAAAATTCGGAAGAAAATTTCAAACCAGCTATGCGACGGATATCCAGTTTGACACCGTAACAAATTCAAGGGAAAAGATGCGGTGTAGAGCGCGGAATTCAGGTCTGGCAGGAGTGCTTGTCTCGGGAAGTCGAGAGCGGAAAGTGTGGCCTGCCAATTACGGCGATAGTGGCTCTGAGTGCTCCGAGGACACGGACGATGATTAGTGACATTCCCTAGCATTCTTTAATGCAAACAATGGTTGTGTGTGGTGTAGTCCAAGAGGAACATTTGGCAGGATTTCTGAAAAAATAAAATCGTTCACATCGCCTTCTAACAAAATCTGACTGAAATTCTCAAAATCTGGCCGAAACTTTCCGTCGAAAGTTTCCACA
>BQMB01000102.1:0-2500 GCA_027943415.1 Closterium sp. NIES-67 | reverse complement strand
CCCACCGGAGAAGCACACACGGTGGGAAGCATTGCATGGCGCAGAGAGGAGAACGTTCTGCGGCGGACTTGGCGCAAACGGAAGCAGCTCCAACCGACGGCAGGAGGGGGAGAAAAACGGGGCTGAGCGGAAGCGGGGCTTTGCGGAAGGCACTCTACACAAGCGAAATGTTTTGGGTGAGTTTCAGCAGCAGCAGCATACTTACAGCGTAACCATCCGAGTGAGGTTCCCGATTCCATTTGGAATTGGCCCGTTAAGCCGATTACCCCACAGATTTCTGGTCACAGTGGGTGGGTGGATAGCGGACAAAAATACTGCTCTGCTATTCTCGCAAACACGTGCATTTGTGTGAAACCGTCAACGCAGTGAGACAAATGAAGTAGAATCGATTAGTCCAACAGAACAGGGAACCAGATGTGGCAAAGATAGAAAGAATGCAAACTGCAAGGGAAGAAGGTGGCTGGCTGCAAGCAAGCATGTAGAGTACTGTAGTCTGTACACCGCTGCTACAACAGTAGTTTGCCTCTGAGCTGGTCAGAGCTCAAACAAGTACGCTCAACACTGGGACGCGGACATCCCTAGAGACACAAGATTTTCTGCTGGCAAGCATGAAAGATGGAATCGTACCACCCCTCACTTCCTTAGAGCAGTAGTGCAGTAGGATGCCCCCAAAGCAATCGTACCACCCCTCACTTCCTTAGAGCAGTAGTGCAGTAGGATGCCCCCAAAGCAATCGTACCACCCCTCACTTCCTTAGTGCAGTAGTGCAGTAGGATGCCCCCAAACATGTGCTTTCAGCAGTAGTGCAGTAGGATGCGTCTGATCAAGCCAAACATGTGCTTACAGCATGCTTACAGCACGCTAATCTCACGCTGCTTACATGTACTCCAATGAAACGAGGTTTACAAGTCCAGCTGGAATAGACCCGGAAAGGCTGTTGTACCTCATATCTCTGGCCACAGAGATAAAAGGAACAATCGAGGATGGATGGGAGTGGAGAGTGTGTTGCAAGGTTTGCGTGTACATATGGGAGCAGTGAAATCAGGGATATCGATGACGTCATCAGATAAAAGGAACAATCGAGGGTGGATGGGCGTAAGGGAGGGAAAAGAAGACGAACCCAACAGGGGACTGGAGGTGTTCCTGGAAATTACATTTGATGAAAAACTGTTGAGGCTATGACCCCATTTACTACTGAGATCTATTAGAAAAACTTTTCTGGATGCAACTGAGTGATCTAATCAACTGGAGGCGCCACGCCACCCACCGTACATGCCTCGCTCCATGGGATTATTACTAACTATGAAGAAAATGCAGGTGCGGAGGTGATCCCATTGTCTCATCGGAGTTTCTTACAGCCATGTCAGTGCCGTGAGCGTGGAAAGGCTGTCAGGTAGGGAGCCACTAAGAGCGTTGGAAGACAAAGCTCTATATGGTGTGTGTTAAATTAAAAGAGGAGCGGAGTTGAGAATAGTGGGCACAGTTGTGCGTGGTGCGAGCTTTCGGGCAACTATAAAACGAAAATCACACAAAAACAATCTTTGCTGCTACCATAGGAAGGAACACAGAGCACATGGCGCTGATTCAGCAGGCAACGGATTCAAAGAAAGCCTTCTTGACGTGAAAGCCCATTCCATCCTGAAGGTCTCACCTGTGACGCTTCAGGCATGATTCAAAGAAAGGTAGAAAGGCATGCCTGGAGGTAGAACGGCAGAAAGGCATGCCTGGAGGTAGAAAGGTAGAATGGCATGCCTGGAGGTAGAAAGGTAGAAAGGCATGCCTGGAGGTAGAACGGTAGAAAGGCATGCCTGGAGGTAGAACGGTAGAAAGGCATGCCTGGAGTAGAACGGTAGAAAGGCATGCCTGGAGGTAGAACGGTAGAAAGGCATGCACTCACATCTCGGTAATCATGCCTGAAGCGTCACAGCTGAGACCTTCAGCCGAGTCACAGTCGATTTCTGGGTCCACCCTAAGAACGTCGTCCCCCAAGCCTCGTGGCAGTCCTGGAGAAACACCGCTGCCAGAAGGGAACACGAGAGGAGAGCAGAAAGGAAGAGCCAGAAGGTGAGGGGCACCAGAAGGTGAGGGCACCACCAGAAGGAGAACCAGGTACGCATGAGCCTGCAATGCACCTAATGCCTGCCTAACGTACCTGGAATGCACAACACTACGCCGACATGTAGTAGTTGCACTGACCGACGACCATGGAACCATGGCGCGGAATCATTGATAACTTAAGGCTTGGCTCCAGGGCGAGGCGAGAGGCAGGCAGCAGTCTCACTCACCTTGCATGGCCTTGCGAGGCGAGTGGCAGGCGGCAGTCTCACCTTGCGTGGCCTTGAACGGCGCGGCGTTGACCATCCCGAAGAGTGCAGTGGCCAGCATAACGAGGACGGCGAGCCAGAGCCAGAGCCCTAAGAGCGTCAGCGTGCGCTGCGGAACCCTCCGCCGCTCCATCTTCGCCGTCGCCAAGAGCAGCAGACTGCATACGATATACTCA